>RJWJ010013962.1:25000-38862 GCA_004363605.1 Indri indri | reverse complement strand
GCAGCTGTGGGAAAAGGTACGGTGATTTCTTTAAAAATTAAAAATGGATAAATAAAATGTGGTATATACATAAAATGGAATTTTATTTAGCCTTAAAAGGGGAGGGAATTATGGTACATATTACATCATAAACCTTGAAACGTTATGCTAAGTGAAATAAGCCAGACATAAAGGAACAAATATTGCATGATTTCACTTATATGTGGTACCTAGAGTTGTCAAAGTCATACAGACAGAAAATAGAATAGTAGTTGCCATGGACTGGAGATAGGGAGGAATGGGGATTGTTGTTTAATGGATACAGAATTTCTGTTGAGCATGAAAAAATTCTGGTGATGAATAGTGGTGATGGCTATATGGCAATGTGGATGTATTTAGCGCTGCACAACTGGATGCCTAAAAATGGTTGAAATGATAAATTTTACATTATTTGCATTTTATCACCACAGCAAAAACAAACCCTGAACTGAAAAGAAAAATTGTTTCACGTAAGTGTTACTGTTACCTCATGTAAGGTAGATGACAGAGGGTTTAAGGAGTAAATGGAAGTCGAGGAAATGGAAGTAGCTAGTGAAATTTACCCCTCAGAAGAGTGTCCTGGGAAGGAATATGAGCCAATGGCATGAATAAGCAGGGAGGGGTGAGGGGTTTCTTTTCTTTCAAGTACGGAGAGGATAGGGCTTGTTGTTAAATGAATGGGATTTGTAGAGGAATGAAAAATAAGAAATTAAGGCCATGAGAGAGGGAGTGACAGGTGGACTTAAGGTTCAGAGACTGGAAAGGCAGCAAGAGCCCTGGAGAGGACAGACACTTGGAGACAGGGAGGAGAAGTTTGGATATAGAGACATATTAGGATTTTATAGTCTGCTATCACTTAACGGATCTTAAAGATAGTTCATCTTGCAGACTGCATGTCCAGGTATGTCTGAAGTGGTTTGCAGGTAGGCCTAGTCTTTCTGGTATAAAACAAGTAAGCCTCCTTTGAGGTTTCCACCTGTTTGGCTGTGAAGTCTTACAGCAGGGCCACCTGCCTTGGGATAAACACCTTGGTGAAATTCACCTTCCCTTCCACCTTTGACCTCCATCCCATGTTACTTATGGTTTGTGGACGTCTAATGTCAGGTTGAGTCTAGGACCCCCAGAGGTTTGTTCTGTGCTAGAACAATGGGAGGCTGTGATGTGCTGTGTAAACTGAAATCTGGCCTTGGAATTTAACAGGCATCCATACCCCATATAAGCACTTTCCACTCCCAGCTTAAATTTCTGTTCCCCAGGCTGAAAGTGAAATAAGCTATTTTTTTTTTTTTTTGGACATGGTGGCAGAAGGAGAACTGAATAGGGTGTTAGTGGCATTTGTCAAGGATTTAGCCCATGACTTTTATTTTCTGAACCGCACTGTCTCAAAGTGGAGTTGGCTATAGAAATTCGTAGCAACCCAACAAAAGCTGAGGTCTGTCCTGGTCATGCACATACCTTAAGCCAGTTCCATGTTCCCTAGACCTTGACATTCTATGCTTCTATTTCTCAGGGTATATTCTCCTCTGTCTGGCCTGTACAAAAGGGTTCTCCTAAAGTACTGTTTTGAAGTCTGGCTCTTTTCTGTAGATTTCAGCCAACTGTAGGGTTAACTTGGTTTATGGGAACCCTTCTCGTTGGCAGTCAGGACAATGGGTTCTCCAAGGACTGTGTTTTTCTAGGGTTTTCCCTTGGCATCTTCTTGTAGCTCTTCCATTGAGGCAACTGGCTAGGCAATTTGGTTATGCTTCTCAGCAACTCAGCAAAGGAGTCCAAACTCCCTACATCTTAACCTTCTAATTGTCCTTTCCTTGACTTCTGACTTTATTCTTTTTAGCAGTAGCCTTCTTCCCTTGGGGGAGATGAAGAATGTCATGTTTTGAGCTGCATATGTGGCTGCTATTTATCTCGTTTCTTTGATGTGAGGAACTCATAAACTGACTTTCAGTGGGACCCAGTGATCAAGGGGTACACTGTGTGATAGGATCCTTTCAGTGAAGCCAGATTGCTGGGTTCCTGAACATCACTGGTAGATCTATGAGTGGTCTGAAATTATGGATAATATCAAAATGTACTGCAGGGAGAGTTATGGTGTCAGAACTTCAAGCAAGGACGGTACTCTTGGGCCCTGAAAGGAATACTACCTTGAAGGACACTAGAGGCTCTGGTGGACATTAGCCATGTTCCTAAAGGGCACTCATGCCTCAGTGAGAAGCAGAGCAGTCAGACTCTGCACGTGGTTTGGTAGATGCTCCTGAGGAGCAATTCTGCAAGGTGGATGAGGGAGAGGCCCAGAACTCTGCATTTGATGATGTTCCCTGTGGGAAAGCCACCTACCTTTGACTCACCTGAAACAGAAAAGCAGCTCTACAGATCCCCATGGCTTTCCTGGGCTGTTTATAGGTAACCCCTACTTACCTTGTCTTGGCTTCCAGGGCCCAGTATGACCCTGTTTTCCAATCAGCCAGTTTACTCTTCATGGTGAGGGCTGTCCACCTAAGTGATAGCCCCCCAGGGTGCTCAGCGGGCCATTTTGCTCACCTGACAGTGCTTCTCTGTCTGGTCTGGACTGCACTTCAAGCCAGGGAGGGCTCACTGATGGCTGGAGGCCCATTCAGGAGGATAGAAGTCATCTTTCCAGTAGCTGCCTGAGTGTGTATGTAGGGTACTCCTGGTGTAAAAGGGGAAAGCTCCTTGGTATCCATGCCATGTCCATCCATTGTACCCCTTTTCCAGTCATGAGCACAATGGTCTTACACGGGATTTTTGTAAAAAAATAAAATAAAATAAATGGAGACAAAAAAATGAAATATTGTGAAATTTCCAATTCTTATCCTTTTATTTCATGGTGAACAAATATTAAACATACATTTTTTTAAGTGCATAATTTAACCCATTTTTCTTTTCCTGAAAGAGAGAAGATAAAATGAGTTTCAGAGTCAGGTTACCTTGTACCAAAGGCATGATTTTTTGTTTTTTGTTTGTTTGTTTGTTTTTGTTTTTACCGTTGGGTGGCATAAGGCATTCATAGTCTTATGTATAATAAAGTTTCATTATGACTTGCCTAAATTAGGAGATAATTCTATCAATTTGTTTAAAGTTCAGCAGGTAGTTTCTTTAATATTGGTTTTGGAAATAATTGGAGTTTTATTGATTAATTGCATCTAATTGAGTAACATTAAAGTTTCTTAAAGTCCAAGGTCAAAAATATTCCAAGTAATATGTTCATGTTTAGAAGTATTCCTGGCCAAAACATAGAAATATAAAAGCAGTTATCGTATGTAACTACCTCCAAATCCAAACTTTTGACAGGGTTATTCTGAAATTAAATTTGAAGGATTAAATTAACCAAATGGGGAAAAGAAATGAAAGCTCTAGGGCTTTAATTATTTGTGTACTCTCATAATTTTGCTAAAAAATCTTTTAATTGGAGAGTTAATTAAGATGTTTTCGTCTTCTTAGTCAACTCAAGTAAAATACATACAGTCCTGCCTTTTCAGCAATTTCACAGGCACTGAACTGTGCTGTTAAGGTTAAGTCCTCAAATTTGTTTTCAGAACACTTCATAGTTGTCGAAAAATGGTAAAACAATGCTAAGTTTTCTATTTCTAGATATAAGTGGCCATTATGTATTCAAATTTTAGTGTAAGTAAACAAATCTTATTGATTCATTTACATTTTAAAATATTTTATACTGATGTGCTTTTAAAAAGTTAGTTTCCCCAAAGGTTAGCATTTTATGCTTATTTCATTTAGTAGAAACAAAAAGAGGTTCTATCATCTCAATCTACCTTCCCAGGATTAAGATCCTGGATGATCCTACCAGATTTTAAGTCATACCTAGGTAGGAATGGAAATTAATATTTTTAGATAAGATTAGTAATTAGATTTATATTTTCTTTATATAATATTGTAATAGGTTGAATAATGGCCCCCAAAGATATTTAATATCAGGTTCTAATCTTTCGAAACTTTCTTTTACCTTATTTGGACAAAGGGTCTTTGCACATGTGTTTAAAGGCTAAGAGTTTTGAGACGGGAGTGTTTTAGTCAAGTCAGTCTTCTCCAGAGAGAGAGAAGCAATAGGATATATATAGATTTATGAGAAGGAATTTATTAGGGAAATTGACTCACTCAATTATGGAGGCTGACTGCCAGCTGGAAAACCAGGAAACTAGCAGAGTGGCTCAGTCCAAGTCCAAAGGCCTCAGAATGAGGAAAACTGATTCTGTAAATGATGGTGTAACTCTCAGTCCAAGACCACAGGCCCGAGAGCTCAGGAGGGTGCTTGTGTAAGTCCCAGAGTCCAAAGGCCGTACAACATGGAGTTTTGATGTCCAAGGGCAGGAGAAGAAGGGCATGTGAGCTCTGGAAGAGATAGAGCAAGAATTGGCTCTTCCTCCACATTTTTGTTCCACCCGGGGCCCCCAACCGATTGCATGTGTGCCCACGTGGAGGGTGGTTCTTCCCCTCTCAGTCCACGAATTCGCATAGCAATCTCCTCTGGAAACACTCTCACAGACACACCTTGGGCAGCCCAATCAATCATTACATTCAAATGCGAAACCACCTGGGTTTCCTTTCAGCAGAAGAGAGATGGGCCCAGTGTCTATTGAAGCATTGAGGATAATTAATGCAATGATTGAGAATAAATAGTGCTTTACCAGCTATCTGGGTGTCTCTTAAATCACTCAACACCAAAATCAACCATCACAGGGAGATTATCCTGGATTATCTGTGTGGGTCCTAAATGTCATCACATGTATCTTTATAGGAGGAGGGGAGAGGGAGCTTGACAAATACACAGAGAATGCCATGTGAAAACAGAGGCAGAGATTAGAGTGAGGGGCCACAAGCCAAAGAATGCCCATGGCTACCTGAAGATGAAAGAGGCAAGAAACAGATTTTCCCTAGAGCCTCTGCAGGGAGTGCAGCCACGCTGATACCTTGAATTCAGGCCAGTGATGCTGACTTTGGACCTCTGGACTCCAGAACTGTCAGAGAATAAATTTATGTTGTTTTAAGTCACTCAGTGTGGTAATTTGACATACAGCCACAGGAATCTAAACAAATATAAACCTTCATGGTGAAAAATCTTTACACAATTATTTCAATGTTGTAGGAAATTCTGATACTTTTATAAAAACCCTGAGAAGGAATAGTTCTATGAATTGAACTCCAAGAATTCCACATTTACAAAGGCATTAATATAAAGACTAAAAAAAGAATGTTGTTGACATGATGAAACAATATAAATGGTATTCAATTGCATAAAATATTTTATTATAATAGACTGTATAGTGCTTATGTAAGGCTAAGAAGAAATTTCATAAATATCAACAAAAAACCCTGATTATTTTAATCTTTCTTTCCATTCATTACTTTAAAAATTACTTTCCAAATTATAAAAATAAAACAGTCACACTGAATAATCTGTGCAAAATAGAAAAGAACAAACTCGAATAAAATCATCAATACAACTACCGTTATCGCTTTGGTATAATCACTTACATTCACTTTCTTTTTGTAATGGCAGTAATCATTCAAAGCCTACATGTTTGCATATTGATTTTTTCTGTTAACAAGTATTAAATTTTTGCTATTGTTATTTAGTCTTTAACCATCATTTTAAAAGACAGTTTAAATTAATATTGATTGAGTACACAATAACTCAAGTATTCTCTTGTCAGGACTATTCAGACTAATTTCTATTTTTGTAAAGAGCCACATATGTCATTTTTCAAAAACTCCCTTATTTAACATTAATGAAATTGAGACCTATAGATTACAGTTTCTCAACCTCAGCACTGTTGACATTTTTGGCTAAATAATTTTTTGTTGTGGGCAACTGTCTTGTGCATTGTAGGATGTTTACCGGCATTTCCGATCTCTACCCACTTGATATTATTAGCTCCTCTCCCATCCAGTTGTGACAAAAACAACAAAAAGTCTCCAGACACTGCTAAATGTTACCTGGAAGACAAAATTGTCCCTTCTTGTTAATCATTGCTATAGTAGCCAAGTTCAAGTTCAGTCATTGGAAGATCTAATATTACAACTTAGCTTCCTGAGTCCAAGTCAAGTGTTTTTAATTCCACTTTCAATGTTCTTCACCATTTTTATGGAAACTTTTGAACTTCTGGTAAGATGGCTTCTGCCTCCAAAATCATGTATACATTCCTGGCAGGAAGGTGGGAGATTGGTAAGTAGTAAGAGTCAAAAACACTCTTAAAGAAGCTGCCATTTTATGGAGAAGGGATGCCCTCCCTCGTGACTCTGCCTATGTATTATTGGCCAGAACTGTGTCACACAGGCAACCACCTCCCAGTCACAAAAGAGGCTAGGATTTCAAATATTTAGCTTTCATAGCCTCTATAATAGAGGCAGGCCTGGGAGAAGGGAGGTTGTAAATAGTTTTGAATTGACAATATTTGCTATATTTCCCACCCTACTTCAGTCACTTCCCTTGGCAGATGGAAGGGGCAGGAATTGAAACTGCTAAAAATGTTTAGTCATATGTATGTGAAGTCTTAGCATGTTGTGATTTATTATCTCAAAAGTGCTTCATGAAACCCTTTTCAGCTGATTGATTTGGTGATTTCTTTATTCTGTTTTCTCTGAGTAAGAAAAGTGTATTCGTGTACAAGTAGTGTCATTGAAAAGACCAATTAATTTCAGCTAGAAAGGTCACTACTTGAAACCAGCAATGCTTTTTACCAGTTGTGATAAATATGCCTATCAATTCATATCATCCACAGGCCGACATTTGGAAGATTCAAATTGGTTTCACGTCATATCCATCCAGCAATGTTCAGCAGAGACCCAAAGTGCTAAATGCCAGCTGCATCTGAAGATGTACAGGATGTGGACCTATCAGATATACCACGAGGACATAATAAGAGCAGCAGCACAATTCACTGGTTAACAATAGTTCTGTTTGTTTCCTTATCTACCAAGTCACTGAGAGATTTTGTTTAATTATGCAGTTTTCCAATGTTTATTCAAGGAAACATGCCTCTACCAAAGTGTTGTGGGTTGAATTGTGTCTCCCAAAAAAGATTCTAACCCCTGGTACCTGTGCATGTGATCTCATTTGGAAATAGAGTCTCTGCACATGCAATCCAGTTAAGATGATGCCATTGAGGTGGGCCCTAATCCATTATGACAGGTGTCCTTATAAGAAGAGAACAGGCAAAGAGACATTCAGGGAGAACACCATGTGGCTACAAATGCAATAATTAAACTAACGGTTGATAAGCTAAGAAACACCAAGGATTGCCAGCAACACCAGAGGCTAAGAGAAAGACATGGAACAGATTCTCCCCCCTCTCCCCCCGAGCCTTCAGAAAGAGCATGGACCTACCAACAACTTGATTTCAGACTTTTAGCCTCCAAAACTGTGGGAGAATATATTTCTGTTGTTTAAAGCTACCCAGTTTGTGCTATGTTGTTATGCAGCCCTAGGAATATAATGCACCAAGTACGGAAAAATAGTAACTACTTGCTGATTGGAAAATCAGCACTACCTTCTATTAGGCTTTTATTTAAAGTATAATTTTATATACACCTTTCATTCTGAGTATACATCTCCTATCCTTTTATTTGAGGGTCAAATTCCCGGTGTTAATTTCCTCTCTTTTTCATTTATTAGATGATGAAATCCTTTCAAATCTGACCTCATTTAGAAGGAAGGGTAGATTTGGGCCTGGTATTTTGTACCAAGGGAACGGTGTCACTGGGAGATGGAGAATCTTTCTCTCTTGGCATTATTGCTGAGGGCTGGGATGCTCGTAAGAGAGATAGACTTCACCTAAAGCTCAACAGGATGGAACGTCAGAAGGGATTATGTCATAGCTGGGTACTTTTTTAGATGGGGTCCTCTGAGAAACAGACATCAAGCTAGAAATAGATGTGTAAAAAAACATATCCGGGGAAACGCCTGACAAGGATGAAGGAGAGGGAGCTGGACAAGGCAGGGAGAGCCTTCAGATTACAGTGCTATTCCAACATCTGTGGAAAATATTGTGTCAAAGTTGCTTGTTAGAAGAGTCCCGTGTCCCCAGATGGGCTTGCATTAGTGTCCTCACCAGCCTCAGCCATCAGCTGAGAGTGTTTATGGGAAGCATAGCTTGAGCTCAAATGTGGTGTTGGATCCAGAGGGACAGCACCTGGCCATCAATCAGCTATGCTACCAGCAGCAGGACATCTGAACACTGCACTATGTAGCCATCAGTTTGTTCAAAACCAGAACAAATTTTGGGTGCTGCCAGGAATCACAAGAGGGCTAGAATCTTGAGTACTAAGGCAACTTCGTTTCCTAATTCATTTCCTGGTCTTTGCAATGATAGTTGCTTTTGGCAGTGGCTGGTCAGAGGCAGTTTTCTGGTTAGCTTGCTTGGTGGCTTCAGGCTCTGGTTGGTGGCTCCCAGCCTGTGCTTCTTGGCAACAGCTCCTGCCCAAGGGATCCCCCACTGAGAACACTACTGTAGAGTCAGGACCTTGGTGGGCCCCAAGCTGGGCTACACAATGACTCACTGTGGTAATCCCTGACTGCAGTGGCTCCAACTGTTTCTCTCAGTGGCAGGAGTGGTTTGCTCTGGTTTCTGGTGCCCACTGTCATTCTCTTGCCCAGAACACTCACTCCTTCCTTTCTTCTCTGCCCATACTCACGCTACCCAGACTTTAAAGCTCAGCTCAATTCTACTGACCACTTATTTCCAGAATTCAAAGACACATCATTCATATAACCTACTCATCATTCGACCAAAGATTTCCTTGTTCACTAACTTTTCATATGGGGTATATCATATTTCTTTAATACTGGATATGATAAATTCTTAAGTGTATGAGCCAGGATATATGCTTCTCAATGGGGCTAAAAACAATTAGAAAAACACTGACATTCTTGGTATTATTCAATAACTGTGAGTCCAGTGAGTACCTACAGTTACAATGAGACCAGTCACCCAGCAACTATTCCTGGCTCCCTAACTGCTGATCACATTGTTCGTTTTTCCAGACTCTGATGATTCATTGTGAGTTGATATTGCAGCATTCTGCATGCCAGAGAGTATTCCAAATTATGATTTTAGAATCATGGAATGATTTTGCAAACATTGAATTAAACAATTATAAATCATGAAAAGCTTATTTTCTGCAATATATTTCAGAGCCTGTATTTAATATATTCTTTGTCACCGTGAATCTTAAAGAGTAATAAAATATGTAGCATTTAGCAAATTTCTTTGATCACAGAGCTTTTGTTTTTTGTTTTTCCTGAAGCATCTCGAGGGATTAAAAGCATATATATTTCTTTGAAATGCTGGATTAAATATCTAACCTCTTCTCAGGGGTGATTTTCATTTTTTGTGAGAAATTCTAGAAGACCAAAAAGACTTCATGATCTAAAAGAGTGATGCTGTAATAGTGGAATCCGAGGCATTGAGAAATTCAGGAAGGTTATGAAGAGGAGGAGAGACTATTTTGGCATGGGTCTGTTGCTTGATAATGTTGACCCTTCCAGAGACCTCAGGAGGCTCATATTAAGAGCTTCAATTATGCAACATGCTGCCCTGATTTGGATTCAACTGAACTGTTATATTATTCACAGAATTCGTGTTATCACTTGTCCCTCCTCTCCCCTGCTTCAGTGCTGAGCGGTGAAACTTCTTGTCAAGCCTAGTAAAGCCGTCTGAGAAATTGCATGACTCCTCCATTCTCAGAAATTATATCTTTAGTTTTTAGCCTAAAGTCAGGATTCCATATCAAGAGATGTGACATTGCCTGTCCGACTGGAGACACTTCAAGGTTATCAAATCAACAAATAGTGACTGAGCAACCAGAGTGTGCAAAGTCCCAGGTTTTATATGTGCCTGAGGTCATAGCTTTCTCAGCTCCTTGAGGCAATCTAGGTTAATGGGACAAACCTACACTTGGTAGTCTGATTATTTATCATTTAATTGAATGTCATGGTCTTATTTTGAATGCTAATAGAAAGCAAAGTAAGATATTTGTTAAGGTCTTGACTAAAACTATTTTCTTTTTAATTTGTGCATATGACTGTGTCATGATCTGTCCTTACGGCTTTCTGCTTCATACAACTGTTGTATTGTCCATTATTAAAAATACTCTTCAAAGATGTGGGAGTCTCTTGTAGCACATACAAACTTAACTATTAGACTGTGATCCTTAGTTCTTTATGGAGTCCCCACAGGCAGTAAATGTGGCTGATATAATCATTTTAAATAATCAATATTAAAGGAATTTTATGAATGCTTTTCTGGTAGAAATACGTTATTTTCCATTTAAACTTCTCTTTTTAAGATAACATTATTATTACTATTAATATAATTTCCTTTTACCAGGGATCAATAATGCTTTATAGATATGATTTCACTAATATTGCTTTGTTATGCATACTTCTGGATATAAGGATTATGCAATTATCAATATTTAATGGCAAAGAGAAGGGCAATGTTCAAGCCTTATTTATACATATTCATAACAAGTGAACTTATTAATTGGCCATGGCAAAGGAAGGTTATCCATTCTCTCTGCTTTTTTTTATTTTTTGGTTTTTTTCCCTTTGGGGCGGTAAATTGATTACTGAGCTGAGACTGGCCTTGGTACTCTGTGGTGTCTTAGTTTTGGATTTATTTTGGACATCTGGGCCTGGCTATGTCTTGGGGAGGAAAGGCCAATAAAGAAGGTTGATGTGTGGGCAGCCAGGGCGAGGCAGGTGGGCCATGGAGAAGACAGTATGTGCCTGTTTCCCGGCCCAGCCCTGTGGACTACGGCTGAGGTCTGTGAAGAAAAGGAAGAAGGTGAAGAGTTGTTTTAACCTAAGATCGGGGAGGAACCAGGAGGAAGGCCCATTGCTTGGGGGCCTTGGGTGAAAAGAGCAACCACAGGCAGGTTGACTACACGTCCCAGTTTGCCTGGGACAGCCCCAGTCCATCCTCCTGTCTTGGGGTAACTAATAATCAGAGCCTCCTTTCACTCTCAAAACTGTTTGAGTTAAAGGGAGGCAGACATTTTGGCAACTCTTGGGTCTGTGGCTTTAGGAGCACTAGGGTGATCCCGTTCTGGGTTCTCATGGAGAACCTGGGCAATAGCGACCAGTGTCCCTCACATGGCTTCATGGGTGGCAGGCATCACTAAGAGGCTGCAGTGGAGGAATATCGGGTGATTTGGTCAGGAACACATGAAGAAACGCCTTGACAACTGCTCAAAAGACTGGGGAGAGTCTTCTGTCAGGAGGGAAATTTTTGTTATGTGACCTCACTTGGTCTCCTGGGCTGGTGAGACTTAGGGAAATTAATACATGGGCTCTGGCAGTAATTGCATGCGGAAAATGAGGGCATTTAGATTCTAAGGATTTGTTTAATGGATTCAGCAACATTTTGGAATAGACGAGATTCAATCACAATGAATCTTAAGATGCTTCCCTAAGTTAAGTGGATCTAAATAATGCAGAACCCTTAATCAAATAAATAGTAGAGTTGAGCAACTTATCAGTCTGAATCTTGGTCCCTTTGAAATCCGGCGGCTCCTGTCTTAGGCAGTCCCTCAAAAATTCTGGCAGTGATGACAAGATGAGAATGATGACTAAGTTTGCTGCTAGGTGTGGAGCCAGTTTGAAAATAACTATAGTGCATTTTCGACTTATTATCTCATGCTCTCACATTAATATGATCATGTCTGTCTGATTTATTTTTATTATGTTATATAACCAAAACCTTTCCCAACACAGGATAGATAGAGAGGATTGCCACAAGTAGGTGTATATTATAAGTTTCAGGGATGGTTTTGTATTTTGCTGGTTTTCAGAGAACTACCTTAAATTTACTTGTGCTCCATTGCAATAAGGATTAAAGATAAATTAATATCCTCATTCTTGTTTTTGGTGATTTAACCTTAGCAGTGAAAAGAGCCTTTGAATTAGTGCCCTGAATAAGCTAATTTGAATAAAGACTCAACTGACCTCAAAGAGCTGATGTACCTTACCAGGGTGAAAATTGGTTCCTCTCTCTCCCTTCTCTCTCCCTATTTTTTTGTTGGTGTTTATGGGCTGTTTTCTTATATTGACAAAAAGCTTTTTTTCTTTTTTGCTTTCCTACATTTTTTTTTTTTCGTGAATAGAATGCACTCTCCTAAGGAAGATACTGAATTCTTTTATGCATTTTATTCTTTATAGCACAACTAACAACTATAGATATTAAAATAAATTAATGCTATATTTGAATATATAGCGATGTGAACTGATATTTTGGGGATGTTGGTACTTCTGAACATCACATCCTGAGACTCTTAGATTCTATCCAAAGAATGCTATTTATTCCTTTCAGGAAATGTTTATTGGCTTCATCTAGCTGAGCTTTATTCTTCTAGATTGGGTCTCTGCATCTGTGATTTGATAATGTTCATATGTGATCACTCAATGCGACACACACATATTACAGTCTGTGTTAGTCCAAATTCTTGGAGGTTCAAGGGAGCAAGACTAATAACGGCTGGATTTAAGTGATCAGGTGATGTCATGATGACCTTGTCTCTGATCATCTGTTACTCACAGTTCCCTCTGTCTGACGTTTGCATCCCTAGGCTACCTGGGCTACCTCTCTGCATGTGGGAGGCTGCTGGCTCTCACATCAGCAGTGTCATCTGATAATATTCATTCACTCCATGACTTTTAGAATGTTTTGTACATTGCAGCATAAAATGCATTTAAAATAGTTATTTCATTCTTCACAACACTCGTGTAGGTTGGTTATTATTAGATTCATTTTTATTTAAAGAAGAACTGCAGGTCAGAGATGAAGTGACTTGTGCAAGGCCTGGGTCAATCTCCTAACAAAACTTCTGTCTCAAACCCTGAGTCCTTTTCACCTGATCACACTGTTTTCCTATGAAGCTTTCTATTATCGATCTCTTGCAA
This sequence comes from Indri indri, assembly GCA_004363605.1. NCBI lineage: Eukaryota > Metazoa > Chordata > Mammalia > Primates > Indriidae > Indri > Indri indri. The sequence goes on along the minus strand of RJWJ010013962.1, from coordinate 25,910 downwards.
AGATATCCATATTTTACACAATCAAACTTTCAGACCTCTAAGTAAAGGGGAAAGGGAAAATGAGAACACATCCTACCTTCCTAATCTGACCAGGCTGCTGATGCTCAACACGACATTTCTTCTTGCATCACCCACACACGCCTTATGACACAGCTCTCAGTGCTAGGCTGGTAATGTTACTGGGATCAGAAGGTGGAATCAAATAAACATCTCTTCCTCTCTGGAGAAAAATCTGTTATCTAAGAGGGATTCCTCTTCCAACATAAAATTCTCTTCTCTGTCTTCAGCCTTGGCCAAACTCATGTTCTTAAGGATCTGTAGGATACATGATTTCCTAAATCAAATAAAATAACATGACTTTTAAAACATTGGCAATTTTTCCTGCTGCTCCTTATTTTCCTTTTTTCACTACATTGATAAAACTCATTCCTGACAGAATTTATTTTCATCATTTCTGTTTTCAGTGACCGTTTTATATTTTATTACTATGGATAGATATAAGATTTGACTCATATTGCAAATCCAGAATTGATTATTGGAACACTCGGAAACAAGAGAAATCGAAATTATGACAGTTCTCAAAGACATTATTGCTCTCAGTCAAATAAACACTTGGGACATCGTTGTTTTATGAAGAAGAAAGAAATGATTTTGAATATTGGAGAATGAAAAATTGACCACTTGAGAACATTTTGAAATTAATGTGCTAAATAATTACTGCAATTTAATGATTATTATCAGTTGTTTTGTCTGTCCTTTCTTTTGGGAACAGCATTACTAGTCCCTCTCCCCTCTCCCTGCCCCCCAGGTAGTTGCAATGAGGGCCTCATCATAATCCATGGTCCTGACTGCTTGGCTACAGCGATTGGTGGAACAGGCTCTGTCTCGGGCTGGCCTCAGGATAGTACCC
>RJWJ010013962.1:0-20000 GCA_004363605.1 Indri indri | reverse complement strand
GGATCAGAGGCATAAACACTTTCATTGTCAATATCATGTTGCCAAAAACAAAATAGAAGCAATCTTCAATATTTGCATATGAAGCTTCTTCTGTTCCTTTCAAGAATTCCTTAAGTAGAATTTGGCTTTTTGTTTTATTCTACCACTGTAGCACATATTTCTTCAGCTTCAGCTTCAGTCACATTTGATTGTATTAAAACTTTTCCACTGGGCTGGCAGAACTCCAGGATAAACCACATTTTCAAAAGAACAGCTGCTTTTTAGTACCGAAGAGATTAAATTGTTTCAAAATTTCATCTTTTATTTTTGCAAGCAAGTGTACATATTTTAATGATTTTAAAAAGGTATTGTTTATGGACCATATAAGCAGTCAATAAAGTATCTATAATATACTCAGAGTGAAATGACAGAGGTAGAGAAACAATAGCTCATCCAGCACAGAATGGGCTCAGTGTCTATGCTTATTAAACTTATAAGAATGTTCAGTTTCTAAACAATACGCAATGCAAGCCTATTCTTCAAAAGCTTTAAACATGTTTATCTTGGATAACATCACACTTGGTTAGCTTAGAGAAAAAAATGTCTTCTTTTGATTTTTCTTCTAATTATATGGTGCTGATGAATCTGGCTTCTTGTTTGCCCTCTGATTAAGTCACTAGAGGGAGCCAGAGTTACCTTGCCGGTGGTCCTGACCTCCAATGCTTCCATCCGGCAAGAGAAAGGGAAGCAGCCAGTGAGCCTCCTTTGTGTTCCAAACAATTGGAACAGGTGCAGCAAAGGTAGCAGAAGTTTTCTGAATCAGATATGGCAAGAGTTTTATTAACTATTTTGATGTTTCCTAAAGGAAAAACCATTTAGAAATGAGGCCTTTGTGATTTCCCATTGTAAAGAGCAAACCTTGAAATTTATGTAAATTAGGCACTGCTTAACCTACTTATAAACAGCTCTAGGAAGTATATTGTGAGTTTGTGGAATTTGTCATTGTTATCTTAGGTACTGAGACACCTAAGGGGTGCAAGTCAGTGTACAGAAGTAGTACGTTGCTAGGCCTTGTCTTAGTTCTCACTGTTTCCTGTCCCGGCCACCATTTTCTCTCTTCTGGGTGCCTACAACAGCCTCCTGACAGGTCTTTCTGCCCCACCGTTACTATCCTATATGCTGTTTTCAACATGGGAACCAGAAAGATCCTTCACAGATGTGTCCCTCTGTTCAAAAACCTTCTAATGGCTTCCTATTCAGAGAAAAAGCCAAAGTACTTATAATGCCCTCCAGGATCTTCCACTATTTGCTGACTCGCGACTCTCTGACCTGATCACCTGCTGCTCCCTCTGTGCTCACTCTGCTCCAGCCGTCTTGCCCCCACAGCTCCTCAAACACTCAGGCTCATTTCTGCCTTTCACACAGGCGAACTCCAAATATCATCTTCGTAATAGACTTAGGCTACTCCTGGTTCTCCTTACCCTGCCCTGTTTTTCTCTATAGCACTTAATTATTCTAACCTACTGTATAATTTACTTATTTACTATGTTGTTATTTTTTTCTCTGTTTCTAGCCACTAGAATGTAAGTTCCAAGGGTAAGGAATTTGTAAAAATATTTTCATTTTCAGGTTATTGCTGATTCACATGCATTTGAAGAAATAATATAAAGTGATCCTGTCTATCAGTCATCCAGTATTCCCCTATGGTAACATCTTGCTAAACTACAGTATTATATTAACAGTCAGAAAACTGACATTGATAGAATCCATCCACCTTATTCAGATTTCACTAGTTTTATCGGTACTTATTTGCATGTGTGTATTTAGTTTGATGCAATTTATTACATGTATAGATTTGTGATATAGAATAGTTCCCCCACAGGGATCAAGGGTAAGAATTTTTGTTTGTTTTATTCATTGATGTTGTCTAAAGCCCTGGCACACAGTGAGTGCTCGATCATGTTTGTTTAATAAATCAAGTTATTTTATTATGCAATAGAACTTATATAAATATATTATAAGCATTATATCCCCAAATAATTTGAAACATACTCAAATTTCTTTCTTGGTTGTTAATTTAAAATAAATTTATAAATATTATTCATTGGAATACATTCATTTGAATAATATTCATTTGAATTCATTGAATGTTTGTCCCCTCCAAATTTCATGTTGAAATTTGATTCCCCGTGTTGGAGGTGGGGCCAACTGGAAGGTGTTTGGGTCATAAGCCATCCCTTATGAATGGCTTGGTGCCCCCCCCCCCATGGTAATGAGTGAGTTCTTGCTCCTTTACAGCTGGTTGTTTAAAGAATGTGGCACCTCCCTCCTTTCTCTCTTGCTCCTTTTCTCACCATGTGACACACCTGTGCCCCTTTTCGCCTTCTACCTTGATCGGAAGCTCTCTGAAGCCCTCACCAGAAACAGATGCTGGCTCCATGCTTCTTGAATAGCCTGCAGAACCATAAGACAAATAAATCTTTCTTCTTTATAAATGATCCAGCCTCAGGTATTCATTTATACCGATACAAAATGGACTAACACACACATATTGGTCTGGTGTTTCTTAAGTGCTGATTATTATCCTGTGATGATTGAAAATATGATTTAACATAAATCCTAAAAGCATTGTTGCTCAAGGGCATAGAAAAATTATTAAATATCTTTGATATTTTAACTCTCCGTTTCAGTTTAGTAGTTTTTGGAAGTGAAAGACAAGTGTTTTATTGATACGCTAACCACATTTCAAATACCTATCAGAAAAGTGGTATGAGTGAGTACGTAAGACTGGCAAGCCATCTTGTCATTTTATTATCCTTTCTTGAGGGGATTCAGTAATATAGCAAAATTGGAATCAGACCAAGTCTTTTCCCACTGGGACAATATTCTAACTATTATTATTTACCTATATGTTTGTCATTGTGCTAATTCATTCTGTAATAACTGTGATGGTTACTCGACTTTATTTGTTAGTTTATGAAATGGCTGAGTGGGTTGCTTAGTCTAGAAATGAGGATAGATTTCCTTTTTTGTAAAGTTTCTTGGCATGTTCAGGCATCGAACTCAAATTTTCAACCGTATTAACACTATAACACCATAATAGTGAGTGGCTAGAGTAGATAATCATGGGAAGCCTTCCAAGTTCAACGATTTCTATCAGGATAATTCTCCAAGTAATGGAACACATGAACCTTAAAACGTATCAGATTTTTCACAAAACAGTAAGCCCCTGCCTTTCATTACCTACATGCAAGAGTTAAAGATTAAAAAATCTAAAAGCTTCTTGCCTGCTGGTCCTAGAAAGACAAAGACAAAGTAAATAAATAAATAAAATCTAAAAGCAACTTAACTTCTTCTTATTTTTCCTAAGGTTTTATATCTCTCATAGTCTGTTTAGCTAATCAGAAAAAATAAACAAAACAAAGAAAAACTGCGAGAGTCAGGACAACCTTGAAATGAAGCTCTCTCTACTTAGCCACTCCTTAAACATTGTGTTTTTTTGCTGTTTTGAGCCAGACACATTAAATTTTGACTATCGCTGACTAATGTTGATAACTTCAGGTTTTCATCTAGATCATAAGTCCATTAGCATAAGTAGAATTTTAGGGAAAAATATAGCTAAATCATGTGAGATTAAAAAATAACACAAGGCCTATGGTTTAAAAATATTAAATGAAGAAATTGAAGAAAATACTATATAACTGGGGAGCAATTTGATTAGTTGAAAAGTATTAAAAGAAATTATAAACAAAAGAATCAACACATATGACTAAAATATAACATTTTATATTTAAAAAGAAACTATATGTATATGTATAAAAATATGTATTTTAAAAGCAAGTCATAAAGAGAAGTATTTAAAACAAAGAGAGAGTTCATATCTTTACCACATGAAACATTTTTATAAGGTTCTATGCCTTAGGCAGCCTTCCAAATTATTAACATGGTTTATCTCAGAGCAACTTGAAGGTATATTTAAAAGTCTTAAAAATATTAATCCTTTTTGACCTAGTAATTCCATTTCTGGGGTTTTACTCTAGGTAAATATTAGTAATGACAAATGCAGAAAAAGATTTATTTTAAAAGAGTATCTGTCACATCAAAAGAATAGTTAGACATGACAGCATATTTATAGAAGGGGCTTTTATACAGCTACTAAAATTATATTTAAGAAGGATTTTGAATAATGTGGAAAAATTTATGCGATCTAATGTAAAATGTGGTATAGTTTGATCACAACTATGGGAAAAAAATCATAGAAAGATATGGGAAAGAAAAATATCAATTAAAAATAGTTCTCTCTAGGCAATTTTTTGGGGCATACTTAGAAAATTATCTAATCTAGAAAATTATATAAACTATAATTGTATCATTTTTCTAAATTGTGCAAGTCTGCATTGCTTATATATCAATAATAAAAATTTATGAAAAATACTTTGTTAGATCAATAACCTAGCATAAAGCCTTCAGTTCAAGGTTTGAATGGATATACACTCATAACTCTCTTTTCAAGTTTTTCCTAATTTGTTATGATTAAAAGCAACAGCAGCAGCAAAAACAACAAACTCATGACTTTGGTACTTGCATGGTCCTCGTTTTATAGATAAGTAGGTGGAACCAAGAGGTTCTACAAAGTGGTTAAGTACTTTTACAAGGTAACACAGCAAGCAATTGCTGAGGCTTGTACTCTTAACCACCATGTCATGTATGGCCAGGATTGGTTCAAAATATACAATAATTAGGCCCAGAAAGGAAACAGGTCTCAGCATTCATAGGACTTGTCTTGACATCCAGCTCATGTACCACTAATTGGCTGCTTCACTCTGGTTAATTTAATCATGTAAAGATCAATTGCCCAGTCTGAACAATAGGTTCAGAACAATAGGTGTAATGATGTTCATCTCAGAGTAATTCATTGAACATTATACTGCACATCAAAATCTACAGTCATTATGGAAGGCTGATAAATATTAGTTGAATCTGAATATAAATCAAATACAAATATTGCTCTGTGTCCTACTTGGCCATTTTACTAAAGAAGATACATACATCTTTTTTAACTTAAATAGTTGACATTTACATTTGAACTAGTAATAAGTGCTGATGGTATTATTTTATCATCTTTAAATGATATTCATAGATGAGGGAATCAGTATACTTTTACTGTATCTCCTCTTTTTATTCTTTTTACTTCAGGCTACTGCTATGTTTTATGTTTTTAAAAAAATAATTTCTACATTTATTTCAGTAACCATAATCCCCACTTTTTTGCTTTAGTTCCTACTGATAAAGGAAATTAATATTCATCCATTCAGTTTGCCATGGAGTTTCCAGACATCTGTTGGTTGGCTAGTTTGTTCTCTAACAATATATGAAGAAGTGATAGAAAGTATATTCTCTTGGTTTTCACATATCCAGAAAAAAACTTTAATGCCCTTTATACTTGCATGATGCTTTGGCTAAAAATACAATAATTGAATCACACTTTCTTTGTGGCCTTTGAAGTTACTGCTCCATTGTTATCAAGAGTTGAATGTTTCTTTGTAGATATGTGAAGCCAGCCTGCTTATTTTCTAATTATGATGATGTGATTGTTATACCTGCAGGTCCAAGGGAGTCTTTCCTTTTCAATCCCAAAATCTCACTATGATATATTTCAAAGTTTAGCATTCTGTACCTTTTATAGTTTTGTCTGGGACACAGTATTCCCTTTCTATCAGAAAGAAACTCATCTTTCTGAAAAGCTTTCTTGAAGTAAACCATTATTCATTGTTCATTATTTTAATCTTTTTATTATGAGCATCAATTATATACATATGGTACATCTTTTGTCCATTCTCCATATTCATTATTGTTCCTGAAAAATATTTTTGGATATTTTATTTATATTTCATGTTATTCACTTTCCTTGGTTCTGTTCTTTACAGGCTCACTGTATGTTTACCTGCTCTCCTGTATGTTTCTTAGCCTTTATTTCTGTAATATTTTTATCTTTTCTTTCTTGAGTTCCACCAGCTCATGTTTCATCTCCTTTTGTTGTTTTGCCACACTGAGCTCTTATATATACACTTTGGTGCTAGTTTAAATTTTTTAAAAAAATTTGCATCAATAAGTTTGGTTATATTTTTAATCTGTTTCCTGAAAACGTTTTTTTTCTGGTTTTCTTACCTGCTATTTATTTTTACTGTTCCTGTCCTCCCTATTTCTCTTATACTATTTTGTATAATAGCTGTGTTGTTTCTTTTTTGATTTTTATTCATCTTTAAATTAGGTGATTTTTTTTCCTACATTAGCTATTTGCTAGAAGTTCATGGAAGGAAGAAGACAGGCCAGTATTTCATAGCAGCAGAAATTTTCTGTATGTTTCAAGATTGGTGCCTATGTATTCTTTCAGTATTCCTCCCCCACTCCCCAAGACCAACCAGGATCAGCACTGCAGGGATGATAACAAGGCAGAGGTCTCTGATGTCCTTGCCACGCTGATGATGTACTTCCTGCAATATGCTGTGCGGTTTGTCATTCAGCCTTGCCTCCTCTGCTTCTCAGAGCCACACTGGGGGTAAAGAAGCTTCCACCACCAGATCTCTCATCCTTTTCCTGATGTCATGATCATGGGGCTGTTTTGTTTGAAATCACTTTTTTTTTTGGAGGCGTGCGCTCTGCCATCTTTTTCTCAGAATGTGAAGCGGTAGGAATCTTCCTTTCACACCTTTCCACACGTCTGGTGGAGCTTCATTCACTGTTTCTGGTAGCCCTTCCCTTATTTTCTAATTGGGGGTTTCACTTATTTTCTAGATTCATCATACATGAAGTTGGCATTTTGTTTCTTGTTCTCCTTGTGGATTTTGGGTGATTTCTGAGAGGGAAATGGGAAAATTCAACTTTATTAAAACTGGAAGTCTGGCTGTAAGCATGAGTGTTTGCATTCAGAGAATAATTGTGGCAAATGATAACATATACTGACTTTTTAAAAGTTTTGACTTATTTTTGATCTGTTTCAAAAGAAATTAGCTATACTTAACGTCTATCTGTTTTTCAGTATTTACTAGTTTCTTCCACTTTTTCTTCAAATAGTAATTTCCTAGATTTCTATCATTTATTTTCAGTCTTCTTTCATTTTTGTTTATGCCATGGTAAGTTTAGATATACTGCCAATTTCATGAAAGCAAGTTCAAAGGGAACAATTTAGGATAAGGGTAAGAAAAGTTATTGAAAAATGAGGCACAAAGGAAACAGTTGGCCGTGACCTCCACCACTGCCAAACAAGGATGGAAAAAAAGTTAGTATGTGGCAAACAAATTAATTGTTTTCAGGGGACCCTTGAAGATTTGTGCTCAGGTAAACTGCACATGAATGTTCACAAACCAACTCTAATTTCGCAGGTGTAGAAAAAGGAAATCCCAACATCAAGAATTAATTTTCACACAAATGTCAAAATAATCAGGCAAGGACATCAGACTTTGAAGTATTTCACATGCACTTGCTGTTTAGATCCTTTTGGGTGAGTACTACATAATGTAATCTTATTAAAATATTTTTTCTTAAAACCCAGAAATTGAAGGAAAGGTCTTATTTGTAATATACAATAAGGATTATATTAATTGTTATCACGAAATAATGACCTGACCTCCTGTTATTCATCTTGAGGTTAATGTGTAGCTACCCTGGGAAGGTGGTGACTTTCGATGAGATGGCTCTTTGCAGCTGGGGCTGACCTGAGGAAGTCTGTGGCTGGGGTCTGTTGCTCATGTCACACAGCCGGGCAGCACGCTCCATGGAGGGGGCTCTGGGCTACGCATCTCTGTGTCAACTGGTTGACCATAATAAGAAATCTGAACTTGCCTCTGCCTTTTGGTGAAGACACTGGCAAAGTGGAATGCTCTTAACTAGACTTTTAAACATTTTGATTTCTTATCTCATGTTGTTATGGCTGATAAAATTCTCTGTCTTCCTGGGGTTAGGGATGGTACTTCTTGTTCACTAAAATCCCTAACATCTAGAAGAGTGAAATAGAATAACTATTTACAACAAGAATAAGTTATAGAGAATGGTTAATAAAAACTTCTTAACTTTTTAGAGCCATAATTAAGAGGCAGTATAGAGTACTGTTTAAGAATACAAACCCTGGAGCCAGCTATGATCCTAGACAAATTTCTTACCTCTCTCTAACTCAGTTTTCTTATTTTTAAAAGGACGATATTAACAGTATCCACTTTATAAGTGAGGATTAAATAATTAAGTATGATATAATTAGGAGAGTACTTGGTATGGTCTGTATTGTTGCTGTTGTTATTATTAGTGTTGTTACTGTTATTGTTTTGGCAGAAGGAAACTGCAAGTTTGATGAGTCTTATGGAAATAAAACAAAAAACTACTACCGATTTCTAAAATATTAGAGACAGAGGTCCACAGTACAAGGCATCCAATAACATCAAAGAATTAGCTGGGTCATATATAAATGAAAAAGTTTTATAAATAGATGAAAATACCTTTTAGATGTAAATAGCTTTTGACAAGAGATCATTTGATGAATTCCTTCCAAGCCATTTGTAATTAACAAAATAAGACTGTTTTAAGCAGAACTTAGTCAGTTTGCAAGCACTTAAATCCTACAATTTACCACCTCATCTCCTGAAATCCATCTCATCATAATATCTCTTTTTTTAACCCTAAAGTTACTATATCACAATAATAGAAAAACAAGCACCACATGTACTCACCATCAAATTGATATTAACTGATCAACACTTATGTGCACATATCGGGTGTTGGGCAGATGGGAGAGGGGAGAATGGGATGGGTGTATTCACACCTAATGGGTGCGGTGTGCACCGTCTGGGGTGTGGACACGCTTGAAGCTCTGACTTGGGTGGGGCAAAGGCAACATACGTAACCTAAATATTTGTACCCCTGTAATATGCTGAAATAAAAAATAAAAAAATGAAATATTTTAAATATACAGAAAATAGAGAAAATAATATGACATCCCTCCCTTTTTCCTTATAACTTACATATTAACATTTTACTATATTGTCTTTAGATCTCTATCTCTGTCATATTCTCTCTCTCTCTCTGTCCCTCTCTTTCTTTCTTTCTCATAAATTCTGCCACTTAAAGAACTTCTGACTTATTTTGATGAAGCTGAATTTCTGAGGACTTACATAGATCTCCTTGATACTCATTTCACTTCCCCAAGATTTTATATATCATTTTAATAATTAATATTTTGTATCATAGTTGTTTCCTTCCCAGCTTAGCTGAAGGTTTTAATTGGCAAGTAATACATCAAGTCTTGTTTACAATCCTTTTACTTCTGAATAATTAGAGCCATAAATTCCTTTATTTGGTGAGGAGGAAGCCTCCTATGGAGGCCAGTGGTAGTTGTATATACTTCTGCCTTAAATATCTTCATCTCACTTGAAAGCTAGTGCATGCTCTTTATCTCTGTGATAAACTCTGATATAATAATGTAAAGAAATGAATTAATACCTTTGGTCATTCAAATGATAAAAAGGACTTTGTGTTGCCATGGATACTGGAGTCTCGCTGGCCTTCTGTCATCATTAAAACACCAATATTGTAACATTCTAGTCTAAACTTCCCCTGTTACAATAATACATTAGTTAAAGATACAATTATTTCAAAGCTTCAAGGCAGGACAATGCCACGGTTTCTGCAAATCATCACATATTTTATATAAAAGCTCCATAATCAAAGTGAAAATATTAACTTTGGATTCAATAATTTGTAAATATGCTTAGGGCTGCCTTGAAGATAAACACAAAGCATTTACTCATCTATGCTTTTGAAAGATAGTCAAGCCTCTTCTAAAACATATGAGATTTTTACAGTGGAAGAAATGGGATACATATTCACATATTGAATCAATGGAATTGTGTGAATTATGAGCATGTATGCTTCATTTATTTATTCGACAAATATTTATTAAGCACTTACTGTATGCCAGCCACTGTTCTAGGTGCTAGGGATAGATTAGTGAACAAAACAGAAAAAATTCTGCCTGCATGGAGCTTACAACCCAGTAAGGGGAGATTGATAATACATATAATATCAATCTATACATTTTCCTCCAGCCATCTTCACCTGTATCAAAGCAGATATGGGTCAGGCAGAGAACTGGGTTTAACCAGAGTAGGGGTTTTGCCAAGTGAGGACAAAGAAGAGAAGTCAGGATAAGGAAGTTGAGGGTCTATGCAAGGGAATATCATAGGCTTGGCTATGAAATTGAATCTTCTTAGGTGAGAAGTGTAAGTAAGTAAGTGTTAGGGAACGGGGATGGAGAAGAATGCCAGAGAAAAAGTATTCAGATCAATGGGTTGTAGGTCCCAGTAGTTTGAAGGACTGAGGGAGTAAGATGCTTGAGGGGGTGCATAGAATTAAAATTTTAGAAAGATTGCTTTATTTGTTGTGACAAGGTCCAGTGTTCAGCTGAAGGCATGAGTAGCTGAGATAGTGGAAGACCTGACAATTGGTGCACGGGAATTTAGAAAATTCAATGAATTGGATATTGGAGAGTTAACCTAAACAGTATAAACCTCTAAGGAATGATGTTGGAGACAGTGCCAATGGGCTAGGAGCTACACTCTTCCAAGACTGAAGGGAGATAATGTAGAGTCAGTAAAAGATGGCAACAAAGAAGTGTAGGATTATCTGGTATTTTATACATGAGGGCATTGAGGTCCAAAATTGTGAATGACTTACCCAGGGTTATATAAGTTATCAACTCAGCTATTCAAATTACACTCAAGTAATCTGTTTCTAAGCTAGCTGTTTTTCCACTACATCACACCATTGAACATAATCATTTCTGTGAATTTAACACTGAGTGAGGATAAGAAATACCAGGAAGCCGGAAGTTTGCTTAGCTGTGGGTAGGAGAATGATGAATTAATTTTTTTTGCAACCTGAATTTGAGGTACCTGTGAACATTACAGTGAAGAGGGCTGACAATATTGGAGATCGCACATTCAGGGGGAGACGTTTTGTAGGCATTTGGAGGTCACAGAGATCCCAGTTAGAGATATGACTTTTTTAGCCATCAGTCTCTAATAATATTTGAAACAATAAATATGATGAGATAAAACAATAAATATGATGAGATAAAACAGGGAGAGAGTGCAGGAAGAGACGAGAAGGCTAGCAAAACAACAAGGAACAACATATGAGGACTGAACAGAGAAAAAGGAATTGTACAGGAAACTGAGAATAGAGATTCAAAGAGGTAGAAGAACCAATAATTTAAGAATGTCAAGTAATATTGAGTGGTCAATAGCACCAAATGCCCCAAAGAGATTAAATAGGGTAAGGAATGGAAAGAGTCCTTTGGATTTGTCACTAGAAGGTCATGGAACTACAAAGTTGAGTTATTGCTTAATAATTAAAAATACAAACAATGAATAGTAAACATTAAGCGTTGGAATTTCAGAGATGAAGCAGAAGGTATAACAGAAGAGACTACATAGTTTTGACCACTGCAGTTCTGCTGAAATCATTGTTCACTAAATCTATGGGAAAGCTCCACCAGTCCTGTCATCAAAGAAATACCCCAACAAACTACCAAAGGTTTACAAATGATGAATTACAGAAGCATTTTCCAGAACACTTGTCTAAAAGCTATTCCTTAGAATAATTGTTCAGTGGTCAGCAAATTTGGGAAACTGGTATTTAATTCCTCTTTGGAGATTTACAATTTATTTTAGCACATTCAAGGCTCTGAGAAGTCCTACGGCAAAGAAAATAATTTTTATTAGCCCAATTTTTCCCAAGCTTATTGATCAAAGAACCTTATTATTATTATTATAATTATTAGTAAAGTACCATTTAATATTCTAAGATTAATATTCTTCAGAACATACTTGGGGAAATGCTGATTTGTATTACCAGGCCACAATGCACTGGTAAAAAGAAAATACTGACTTGGTCATCAACTTATTAGTGGGTGAACATATGACTAAGGAAGGAGGATGCACCAGAGCATCCCCTAAATGTAGTATATTTGCTTTCTAACTGTACCCCTAAGGTAAACCTACTGTTACTTTCATTTATTGCCATTATTATTATCACAATATAAATTCTTAATAAACCAGAGTTTGAGTCAATAAGATTATATATACTTGAGTTATTAAGTCACCCCAAATCATTTTCTGTATATTAAATTTACAATAATGATTGTGTTGGAAACCTCATTAAAAGTGTCTTGATTTAAGTTCATAAAAACAGATTGATCGATTCAGATAAAGGAAAAATAAACCTCAGCCTGCCTGGAATTTTGATCACTTTTTTTTGCCATCTGGGGGAAAGTATGCTATTCATCTGAGGCTGTCTGAGACTTTCTCTAGGATTTATAGATGGCCCTGCTGAGTATATTAAAGAAAAATGTCAGCAGAATTATTTGTGACTGACATTCATCAATTTTTAGATTGGCATACTACTAATAGAGTAGCTAGTTAAGAACATTCTTGGTGATGAAAGATGACATAATTATTGAATTTAAAACTGCCAAAGAGAGAAATGGCCTTAAAGCCAGTATCAAAAGGAGATGCTTTTAAACACTTACCTTTAAGTGGGTAATTCTGAAATTAAGACTTATTTGAACAATGGAAATTAACCTATGACATGAAAAATTTTATGATTTGTTGTTTAGTTAAAATTTATGATTGTACATTGTTACACACTACATGTTAAATAGATTTTTTTCCTGAATGCTATCTCATTATTTCTCTTCTCTTAGCAATGCCAACAAGTATTTTAGAAAAATTCAGGGTAATTTTTTTTCCCTAAAAAACATGTAGTAAATAAGGAAGGCATAGTAAACACTAGCAAGTGGGATTTTAAAAGTGGAAGTCATTTCTGAAAAAGTACTTCGCATTTGTTTATTCAGTCAGCAAAGTCTTATTGAATGCTTACTACGTTAACAAACACTGCTTGAGATCAGAGGATATAGTGATTTATTTTACTATAGCCCATGTGTTCACCAAGCTTCCATTCCAGTCAGGGAAGCAAACAAAGAAAAACAAAACAAAAAAAAGGGTAATTTCTAGAATAATAAACGTTGCACAAAAAGTTAGTGGGGTAACTGAAGGGGGACAGAGAAGGCATTTAGGAATTCTGAGAAGGTGGTATTTGTGCACAGACCCGAATGGAGAGGTAAGATGACAATGACAAGTGGTACAGAAAGAACCTTCATGACGGAGGGAACAGTGGGGGTGAAGATCCCGAGGGCCGTGAGCTCTGAGCTCTAGGTGAGGGAGTAAGAGTGGAGTAAGAACTGCACCGCGGCTGCGCTTACCTGAGCAAGAGGCGATCCTGGAGAGGTAGGTGGGGCCAGGTCATGATGACCACGGCCGGTAATTTGGAGTCTGTCAGTCTCAAGGAGAAGAAAAGGCATGATGCGGAGGTCCATTATGTAAGATCCCTTTGAGTGCTGAGTGAAGTAGGAACTGTAGGGAAGCACGTGGAAGCACAGCAGCCCTGCGGACCAAGGTGGGGAGAGCAGAGGCGGTGAGGAGAGACCACATTCCGGATCCGTGTTGGAGGCGTGGGTGGCAGGCCTCGCTGTCGGATTTGGTATGAGGCCTGAACGAAGAGCAAGCGAGGATCCTGGCCCTGTGTGGGGCTGATCAGCTCGGTCAATTACACAGAGAAGGAGAAGATTAAGGTGAAAACAGGTTTACGTCAAATGTTAAAAGAAAAACGATCTCTTTAAAATGACCAGAGAGTCCTAAAAATTCCTTAAGGCTGTTTTCATAAAGTTAGCTAGTTTTGATAAAAGAAATCCCACTAGAATTTCAATCTTTAATTACATAAATGCCTTCACTGGAGTAACGGGTGGCGCAAATGCGTATTTGTGTTAGAAGCTGCTATTTGTAAAGATTTTTATTACTTTGGGAACATAAGCAAGAAGGACAAAAATAAGCTCATAATAAGATATAGATTTGTGTATCTCTTTGTGTATGTCTCTCTCAACAAGCTGTCCTAGGCTAAATTAGATAGTGCTTTCAGTAAATACAAAAGAGTTTACTTATATTTTTTCTTTAAAAAATAAAACTATTTTCCTCCATGGGAGCGCAGTGGGAAAAACAAATCAGCAGCTAGAGACTCCTACTTGCCTTTAAAAATAAAAGTAGCTGTATTCATGCTGAGTTATATAAGAGGAAGAGTAACCTGCTAACCTCTCCTTTCACTGAAATCATAACAAGAACAAATTATAGAAGTAGTGACTGGAGTTGGGCACAGAGAAAGAGTTTTTGGCAGTAAATCAGTCTTACAAACAAGTAGATGCTAGCAAGAGCCACCTAGACTTTAGACTATAATGAAACATTTTTATATGGCAGTCTGATAAAGAAACAATATATATATATATTTAATCTCCATAGGAATCTTTCTTGTAATTACTATTACATAATAGAAGAATGGTGAATAATTCTATTTATCTAAAAATACAACCAAACTTTGTTCAATAATGCTGAGTAGCTCCATGACAATGTTTGAGGGCTATTATATTTGTTGAAGTAATCTCGAAGGCACTATATGGGGATTGTTTACTGTATAAAGAAATTTCAACAATGCTTTTCCATGGTATGCTTTGAATACCCCTCCCATGGTTTAAGCCAATACATTGAAGTATGTGTTTTAACTTAACACATGGACTGGGCAATCTTTTGTGAGGGTGTCCAGATCAATGTCAGTGTTTCATTTTTTTTCTCAGTTTCATGAATTTTTGATATCTGACTATCTGTTAGACCAGACCATAATAAAACAGAATTATCTAACTGTTCATGGGCTTATGGATTTAAAAACAAGTGAACAAACCTGGTATGATCATAGCTTTTTGTTCAATCCATTGTATTTTAGTTGTTTCCAAGTGGTCTGCATCAGTGCAGGTGAATTATGAAGTGTTCAGTTCTTTAAAGATTAAGAAATTGTGGGAAGGCAGAATTGCAAGGTTTTCCAGAATGACCACCTCAGGGACTGAAGAGGTAAAGTCTGGCTGCTTTTCTCTAAATTTACTGCAGGCAGTCAACATTGATTAGATCACCTTTGCTTAGCTTTGGTCAAAAATGTGTAGTGTACACATATTTTGAAAGGAGAGAAATATAAGAAAGAAAAAAACTAGTTTTTCACTGTGAAATGCTCCCAGTATCAGGGAATATTGTCGCAAATGTCAATTTCAATTTTTCCTATACACCATTGACTAGGTCAGTGTGAAAACTTAAGTTTATTTTATGATATGTGAATTCCCAACTCTCATTGGACTTACAGAGGCAATCCCAGCTCTGTTACGGTAGTGCATGATCCCAAGGCTAGGCATTCCAAAATGAATTAACACTCAAGAAAACATTCCTAGTCATCATATTACAGATGTGATTTATTACTTTATAACAATTTTGTGTTCATTTCCTCTCTCTCTCTCTCTCTCTTTTTTTTTTAAGAGACAGAGTCTTGCTCTGTCACCTAGGCTATAATGCAGTAGTGCTGTCATAGTTCACTACAGCCTTGAACTCCTGGGCTTCAAGTGATCCTTCTATCTCAGCCTCCTCTAGAACTACAGGTGTGTGCTACCATGCCTGGCTAATTTTTAATTTTTTTGTAGAGGTGGGGTCTTGCTATGTTGCCCAGTCTGGACACAAACTCCTGGCCTCAAGTGATCGTCCCACCTTGGCCTTCCAAAGTGCTGGGACTATAGGCATGAGTGACTGCACCCAGCCTTTCACTTTTATATTTATTGTAAATGTATAATAAGAAATTATTGGCTTAATTCAATGTAAGTTACTGAGTAAAAATCTAATTTGCTTACATAAGAGAGTTAAACCAGTCCAAGATTGTGTATTTTTACATTTAACCATGTTTAGTGTGCTATTAAATAATTATTCATACATTTTACACAATGAATTGAAGTAAAAAGCCTCCTTAGCTGTTCCTGTGCTTTGTTACATGTATTCTATAACCAGAAATATGAAATGTCTGATTTCGAATCAAGAGTGTAGTTTATTATATCTCAAACAAGAAGCAGTACAATTAATCAAAGTACGTGCCCAAACTATTGACACAGTTTTGCCAACTTAAGGGTAGCTTATTTATGCCAGCAGTGAAGAAGCCTGGAGAGTGAGTGGCGAGGAAATTGTGAAAGGCATTTTCCACACCTTGTTGAGAATTGAATATTTTTCCTTGCAAGAAGTGGTCCAAAGTCTGGAAGAAGTGGTAGTCAGTTGGTGCAAGGTCTGGTGAATACAGTGGATGACAGAGAGTTTCTAAGTCCAGCTTCTGCAGTTTGAGCAGCGTTGTTTGTGTGGCATGTGGTCCAGTGTTGTCTTTCAAGAGGATTGGCCTGTCTCTAGTAACCAATCTCAGCTGCTTAATCACAAGCATCCTCATCATTTCATCCAATTTGTTGCAGTGGCATCTGCTGTACTTGATTGACCATGTTTCATGAAGCTGCAGTGAATTATACCAGTGCTGGACCACCGAACAGACACCATTAGGTTTTTTTGATGACTATGCAGTTTTGGACTGTGTTTCTGCACTTCATTTTTATCCAACTGTTGTGCTGAATGCTTGCAATTGTCAAAAATAATCCATTTTTCATGACATGTAACAATATGGTGTAGGAATGGTTCACCTTTGTGTTGTGACAGCAAAGAAAGGCAAACTTTGAGACAACTTCTCTTCTGACCCTTGTCTAATTCATATGGAATCCATCTATCTAGTTTCTTTACCTTGGTGATTTGTTTCAAATGGTCCAATATTGTTGGAATAATAACGTCAAACCTTGCTGCTAATTCACGTGTAGGTTGAGATGGATTCCAATACAGCTTTTAGCTCATCGTTACCCACCTTGGTCTCAGGTCGCCCACATGGCTCCTTTTCAAGATTAAATACACAAGAATGGAACTTCTCAAACTATTGACGTATTGTGTGTTCATTAGCCACATCCTTTCCAAATGCTTGATTGACATTTTGAGCTGCCTGTGCTGCATTGGTTCCATGATGGAACTCATATTCAAAAATAATATGCATTTTTGACTTATCCATGGTTTCACAAAAATTTCTCTTAAAAAAACTTTGAAAGATAATCACAAGCCAAAACATGAATTTGAAAGACTGAGGATGTTCCTTCACAATAAAAATAAAACAAGAAGTATCAAAGTGAAATGTCAAAGATAGCAACTGTCAAACTTAGTACTTAAGGAAATTGGACATTTCATACTTAATAACCTAATGGATTTTAAAAGGAGACTTATCAAATTTTAACAATAAAAATCTATTCCCACCTAATTTTTTTTCAAAGTTAGAATAACTTTCTTTAGCTCTGCAGAGCCAGGTAATTCCACCTGGGCAGCCCCCTCAGCAAGGCTTATTGAAGTAATTGAGATTAACCTTATTTGGCAGGCAGTGCTGTCTGGTCTGTGGTAGCATTACTTATGTGAAAAGGTGGGCTAGGAGTGCTTTTCTCTTCTCAAAATATAAACAAAGAATGACCTGTCTCTGTGTGATTTGCAAACATCATACGCAATTGAATATTTTGCTTAAAACATGAACAGTTTGATTTTCATTTGAGAACCTGAAGTAGAAAACTTGGCAACCTTGGCAATTACTGCTAACCAAGAATGCTGCCAATCTTTAGAAGATACCAAGGGCTAGCCAAAACACACTTTAAAATTCAAGTAAATCTTTAAGGTAAAGTTGACAGATAGTGGAAAGAAACAAGAAAATGCGTTGTATAATAATCTGGCCCTGTTTTCTGGCATTAGAGAAAGGGGCCTTGGAAGAAAACAGCCCTAGGGATATACATACGAAATCACCCGTGGCGATCTATAAATATGATTTAGGGTGAGCCAATTCCTGATTATAGTTCTAAGGTATATCTGACTGCTCATAAAAGGCTTAACTTAACTAAACTGATTGAGGGATGTGATGGAGTTAGACTGGGAAGCTGTGAGCTATCCTATCTTTGAGAGTTGCCAAGGCAACTCAGGAGGATTGAATTGAGTATCTATGGGAAGGTTTTTTAAAATGAGACCTGGAGGAGGTACAGGAAGGGGGAGGACCAGAAAGAACAAACAGCTGGTGTTAAGCAGTAGCTGAAGGCAAAAGGACTGGTAGGCTCAGCTAGTGAACAAAGCTGTTTGGGCCCTGCTGCTCATGCTGAGCCTTTGGAATTTATACAGGAGAGAAATTCAACAAGTCACTGGTTGGTCTTGCATGTATTCTGGACAAACAATATGCAAAAGTAGAGCGGCACATTAAATGCAATGAGGCAATTGGACTCCATTCTATTATTGTTATTGTTGATTGTACATATCCCCACTTGTTTTCAACCATTTTTCATGTGAGTTCATAAGAATACTGAATTGGAAATAGAGAAAAAGAGAATTCTCTTCTAGAAACTGGTCCATATTTAAACCAAACAAGGCAATAGAAATAATTTAATACATTATAAATAAATGTATTATTAATAATAAAGAACTGTATTGCGCTTTATCTGGCCCCCAAAAGTTAAAACTAACATGTTTTACCATGACAGAGTACATCTGTGTAGTCTCCAACCATTTCCTTTCTTCAAATCTGCATTGCCAAATACAAATATGCTTTACCAAAACTCCCTTCTTCTGCCCCGATATCCTCAGGGCCATGGTGCTTTTTTTGTATGGGAGTATGTCTGTTGAATATTTTTTTCTGAAGTTTGAACCTCGGTCAATTAAAAATAAGGTTCACTGCTTTTAATGTAGAATAATTATTTGTGATTATTTTTAAAAATCCAATCAATTTTCCTCAGGCATATTTTCAAAACAGCATTTTGTAGGTGTGTATGAAATTTTAATCAACTACTGTCCAAAAACACCTATTCATTGCTTTCATAAAATAATTAGATTTTTAACAGCTAGTGCTAAACACACAGCCAAACATAAAAAGTTGATGCAAGGCTTAAAATGTGGCCTTTTGCCATCATCTCCATGTTTTGAACTCATCTATGCCAATTTGGTCATACACAATGCATGAGTTCTTTTTAGCAGATGTATCAACAGTGTCTGCTAATGAACTTTTGAGCTGGGTGAACATTACTCATGCTCCCACAACCAGCAGTGTGCTGGTAAATGTCAGACAACTGGCTCTGAAAAGTGTGTGTGTGATATAGGTTTATTATACATTTTACTGATATAAAGGATATGAAGCATGCAATTTACAAATACTAATAAAATATGCAATATTCATTATTGTAAATTCCACATAGCCAACTGATTCTCATGGAATACATCACTGATTTGGGGCAAATTCTTATATCCGTGGCCAAATTATGGTTGTAATTGATGTAATTGATGAATGAGTAGGTCCCACAGGAATATTAATTAACTCTTTTTGCTGATGTTAATGAGTATGATGAAAGTAAAACATTGAAGACATGTTGGAACTTCATTTTACCATCAATGACATGAGTGACTTTGCTGCAACAGATGAAGTTTCAAATACTGGGAGATAGTTTCTCAGTTTTTTGGTATTATTTATAGTGTAATGGCTATAGACATGATATATATTTAAGTTTAATACACATTATTAATATTTTCTCCATCAGGTTTTTATGACAATAAATAAAATAATAAATAAAACAATTTCTGTTTTGTAGCTTGTTCTTGATAGAGATATGGATAGCAGAAAGAATAGTCTTCCTAATTAGAAGGCCAGTAGGCCAAGCCACAGACACTTCTTGTTGAATAGAATGTTTGCAGCCTCAGGATTATTGCACGAGCTAAACAATACATATGTCATATCACACTGTATATGTTAAAGTACTTTAATATGCATTATAGCTACTATAACACAGCCAATTCTTTTCATTTGCTGAGTTTTCTATATACTTGCAAATAACACAGTCCCAAAAGCTTTGCCAATTTTTTAGCTTTCTTCTTTAGATGTCAGATGTGTCTGGTATTCTTGTGGTTTCATCTTGCAGTAAAAGCCCCTCCCAGAGCCTGCAAACCTATCCTAAACCACACTGAGGGCTC
>RJWJ010013961.1:0-38849 GCA_004363605.1 Indri indri | reverse complement strand
AGGCAGGATGCTGCTCTACCCCACAGAGGGGTGCAAAGGACGTGGTCTCAGCGTCGTGAAACCCTCCTCCTGCTTGACTGTCAGGAAATCACTAAGCTCTCTGAATGTTTACAAGATTTAATGACCTCAGTCATCAAAGTGCGGCCCCCCAAACAACAGCATCAGTATTACCTGGGGATGGTTAAAATCTCAATCTCCCAACTCTTTGAATCAGAATTGGCATTTTACCAAGATGCCCAAGGTGTTGAAAGTGGCATAGTGCCATTATTTATTCCCTTTTCACAGATGAAGAAACTGAGATCTAAACTAGATAAGTAATTTGTCCTGGTCTGGCAGCTGGCAAGTCTGGGTTCTCAGCCTGGCTTCCCTGACTTCGGTACTTACCCATCATGGCAGAGCATCCAGTGAGATGTTCTCACACTCACACTGATGGCAGGGAGGCCACTCAGCAGAGTCAGAGTCCAGGGTCTGCACCACCCAGAGTTCAGAAGATGGAAGCAAATGGAAAGCTAGCTTTCCCTTAGCACTCGACCAGAAGGAAGGGCAGTAGTCGGAACACTAGCCTGGGAGTTAGGAGGCTTCCATTTTACTAGCTGTGTGATTTTATGCAAGTTACTTCACCTCTCTGAGCTTCTGTTTCTTCACTTACAAAGCGAGATGATTCGACTAGATACTATAACAATCAATCTCTGGTGTTGTCCTGTTGTCTTGCTGATGATTTGGCTTTGACATCACACGTATGAGAAGTTTGTCAATGCTTCTGTCTGAAGTCACTTACCGCTTAGGCAAGGGAGCCAGGATGTGGGGGTGGGGAGAGAAAAGGGTATAAGAGGTTGTAGGAGAATGGTTGATTCAGACCTGGCTTCCCCTAAAACGACTCATTTCCAAGCACAGACAAATCCAGGAGGCCCATGTCAATTACTCCTTGTCATTATACCCGAGCCTGTTTGTGGAACTCGAGGCCCTTTCATACATCATTCCTAGGGCTTTTCTCAAGGGGTTTATGGACCAAGGACATCTGGTGCCTGAGGCTTTATGTCTGTTGGTGTGATCATCCAAACTGGGGAAGGGCCTATAACACTCCAAAAGCTGGTGCCCGAATATCTTTAATTCCTTCTGAAGGGTCGGGGTTATTTCTCCACCGGGAACACTAATGGGATTCTAATACCCTGGCAAATGGGATTTTTTACAACTGCCATTCTGCAGTTACTGAGATGGCGTGTCGCTGGGACAGCCCTATAAATCCTGCCAACTCGCTCGCAGGGGGAGGCGGAGACCGCAGGGGGAGGCGGCTCCCTCCAGTGCTGGCCGTGTGGGGGGCCCGCCGAGGGGGCTGCCTTGGACCTAGTTCTCGGGATGAGTTACCGACTCCACCAGAGAGTGGAGCCAAAGCACGGAAGTACGGCAGGGTCCCCGGCCCCCGGGCCCGAGAGAAGCAAGACAGCGCTGGATGGGGACAGGCAACGTGCCTGGGGAAATATTCTTTGTTCTTTGCCTCTTCCCTTTGTAGTTCAGCTTTCTGAGGCCTCTGTTTCTGAGGGCCTGTGGGCAGAAGGCCTAGGAATATGCGACAAAAGCAGGTACCCCTGTCCTTTCACACCCAGAAGAACAAGGCCTGGAGAAAAGCTCATGGCTGATTCCAAAGACAAGGACAGTGCAGTGCGGCCCGTCTTGATGTTGGGGCTAAAATGGAGGCCCAAGAGCAAAATAAGGGTTCAGGAAGACAGATGTTTACATAGATATTTGACGTTCAGATTAATCGCACTTTAAGCCTGAGTTCTTCATGAAGCGGGTGCCTTAGACGAGTACGCTCTTTACAAGCACCTTGCATTTGATCACTAGAATGAACCAGAAAGACGGGCAGAGCAGATTATATTCTTTCCATTTCAGGAATGAAAAATAACGTTGGAAGCCTTAAATAACTTGTTGCAGTACACATCAGTTTAAGCTGCTGAGTTAAGGCTCAAACCCAAGATTCTGTGATTTTTAAGCCCATCTGCCCCTCCCCCTCTATCCCCTGTGGAATCGCCTAGGAGGCTGCCAGGCTGACTCTCCTTTCCTCCGCAAGGTCACGCTGTCTCAGAAGGAAAGCGTCGCTCAGGAGTGATCTTAAATTGGGGCTTTGAGGTTGCTTATGAGTCGGAGGTTTGCCCGAGGACCACCCGGTTTTGGTGTCGCCGCGCACGGGCTCACCCCCAGGAACTCCTGTTTGGTCTCTCCCTTTCCTCTGATGGTGTAGGACATCTGCAAATTCTCGCTGGTTTGCATTCTTTTCCTAACTTTGCTTGCCTGTTGCGGTCTTCTCGCAGGTGCAGGCTGGTCCTTCCGTGCCTTCCCACTGTCCAGTGAGCGCGTTCCCGGGGTCAGCTTCAGCAGGGATTTTCTGAGTAAATAACGCTTGCGTAACTAGACCCTATGGAAGATGGGAAGTGTAAGGCCTGGCTCTAATTTTCAAGGAACTTACAGATGTCCTGGGGAGACAGGATATAGCCATAGGTTAAAACCTAAGTGCTCCTGTTTTCCAGTTCTTTACAGGGGGCCTTGCGCGACGGTTTCACAGCAGCGGCGTCTTACTCCATCCTCCCTTTAGTTAGACAGGAGGTTGGAATTCTAATTCCGTCTTTAGAGATAAAGAAACATAGGCCCAGAGAGATAAAGGAGACTTGCCCACATTTATGTAGCTAAAAAGAGGTGGAACTGAAACTCCATCTTCTGCAGCCTGTGGCTTCAAGCAGTGTGAGGCTATAGAATAAGCTGATGCCGGTTTACACGATACAGGTACAAATGGCCCAGGGCGTCAAAGCGAGAAGAAAATTACTGAGCAGAAGGATTGGAAAAGGCTTCTCGGAGGAGGCAACCTGGGTGGGGAGATCCAGTTCCCCACATCTCCAGCGTTTTTCTCCGTGGTCCGTGGCTGCTCTCCCAGTGAAGCCGGTGGGAAAAGGCTGTGAGCCTGGAGGCTACGTGGTGGCCATCAGTGGGTCAGAATTCACATGTTGCTGGAAGCAGCCCAGACTTTTCCACTTAGAGGACAAGCGGGGAGATTCCAGTTTGGGGAATAAGCCCTGCCCTGGGCAGCTCTCCTCACCCCTCACCCCAAGCCTCACACTCCCCGACCCACCTCTCAGGGCAGGTCCAGCGGGCTCACTACCCCTCACTCTGCTCTGCCGCCTTGGGCCTCTGGCAGCTCCTGTCTGGAGCAGCAGGGCCAGTCAAGGTGGCATTTTTCAGTTAAAGCAAAACCTGCCCCAGGCCCAGCAAAGCCAAGTCCGTGTGGTTCTCTAGGCAGAGATGGGGAGTGTGGGCCTGCTTACCAGCACCCAGCCTGTTTCCCAGCAATCCAAAGAATAGGGCTCAGAGCCAGACAGCCCTTGGTTCAAATCCAGCTCCAACTCTCACCTGTTTTAACATTGTGGTCAAGTTACTAACTTCTTCTAAGTATCTAATAGTTTCAGCTTTAATTTTTTTAATCTGAATAACAAGTCCTGCCATATCACTTATATTACCATCTGATGATTGTTGCTTTTGTGTTATTATCACTAGACCTTTATAAAAGTCCCAAGGGCCTTTGTAACTAGAGGAACTAATGCTCAGGCCATCCTGTGCCCTCTCTTCTGTGTGTTCACATCCCTGCCCTGAAGTCAGGGCTTGTGCCACAGCTGGAGTCCCCTGGGCCCTACCGTGAGGCTGGTGCAGGCCTCTGCCTTCTGCCCGGTCCTGGCTGGGGCGGTTGCGCTGACTGCTCGGCCGTGAGGAGAGTTCCCTCCCCGCAGCCTGTGCCTCCTGGTTCTCTGGAAGGAGCCAAGAGCCATCTGTGTGGAAGGAAACTGGCACACTGTGTCCTGACCTTGGTTCTGCCTCCAATTTACTGTGCGGTTTGGGGAAGTCACTTAACCTCCTAGGAGCTCTGGGTCTCCAGGTTGACAGTGGGCTCTGAAGAGACTCAGACCTTGTCAGGGATGTGGTAGGATCGAGAGGGAGTAAGCGTATGAAAATACCCGATCAGCTATACCGCCCCGTGTTCCAGGCCGCGTGGTCCTCTGTGCCGTGCTTCTAGGAGCTCACCGTATGCTCCTCTGAGACCTACAACATATAGATGACTCTGAGCAGGGAAGCAGGTGGTCGGTGCACACAGGTTCCAGGGACCCGCAGCAGACATTCAGGGGAGCCAAGCCATCCCCTCAGGGCCTGGGCATGAGCCCAGCAGGTAAGGCTGGGACAGCAGCCAGGGGCAGAGCAGCAGTGCCATGCCCTAATTGAATCAGAGTGAGAAGAGGTGCCCTGGCTGCCAGTGGCCCTCTGTCGTGGCCTGCTGCTGGCCAGGGCTCCCGTGATATTCATGCTATTACCCTGTCAATTCCAGCACACCCCCTCATCGCCCTCCCTGCTCAAGGATGGTTTGAGTCCACAGTGCCAGTGTCCCCAGACTTCCATCTGAAGCCAATGGTTTCATGTAAGCCTGACTTCAGGCCTGCACTTAACAAACAAAACAAAAACTCCGAGGTTATACATATTGCATGACTGGGTCCAGTCTCTGCTTAGGATTGATTTTTCTCCATTCCCCAATTGCAGGACACCAGAAACATGGGATTGTTGTCTTGGGCAATCACACTGTGGCACCTGGCAGCTGCGCCCTCCACCTCCACTCTCTGAATACGACTAAATAGGCAGCATCTAGTTCCAGTCGCTCCTCAGCATCCTCAGCTCTGACGGCACAAATGGAGACATTTGCTCCATCCCATTATAACTGGAAGCACTTTGCAAAGCCAATCTCTGTGTCAGAGGGTGACCTTTCAAAGTATGAATGCAGAACAGCCCAACCTACACCTGGGGTGGCAGGCACGGGGCCCAGCCCCTGTCCTATAGTCCAGAACGTCCAGTCATAGTGAAGCCAGAGCCACCTGCTGTCTAGACAGATTGCCATTGATACCGGCAGGGAAAAGAAACACAGCACGAGGGCTAGAAAAGTAAACCACACTTGTGTACCAAGACTTGCAAGTCCCAAATTGCACCTCGCACTTGCTACCCCCAGGCCTGATAACCAAATCTCTCACTGGGGAGGACCTGTGTGGACGGTGAGCCCTGGGGACACCAGAGGACTGAACTGCTTGACTTCTTGCTTTGTGCTGCTGGGTGCATGCACACCGAGGCATGTGTGGAATTGATTATGGAAATAATTTGTGTGTTTGTTCATTTGCCTCTTGTTTGCTCGCTTTCTGAATATATTTAAAGTCTCTGTCCACATCCTTGCTGCTGGCTCCTGCTACAAGGCCTCAGTGGGCCGAGTCTGCCACACTTGCTCTGTGTTGCCCCTGCTCTGCCAGCACAGGCAGGGCCTGTCCTCAAGCCAGAGCCTGGAGAGAGGCCTTGGCAATCACACATGGGTGGAGAGCCCAGAGGCGGACTCCTACAGCTGGGCACCACCTGGAAGATCCCCCAACCAGGGTGCAGATGGGAGGTCAAAGCAAAATGGCCCGGGCTCTGCTTTCTCCTTCTCTGCTGCCCTCAGTTCCTCTGGGCTAGAAGTCTCTGGCTCCCTGCACCCACCAGGCTCAACCTGGGCTCTGAGCACCTGAGCTGGTAATGGAGAAGAAAGGAAATAACAGGACCCGGCACTAAATCACGTTCCCAGACCCAGCACGTGCGGCTCAGCCATGGCTGCGGCGCTGTGCTGCGTTCTCTCTCTGTCTCCTTAGCCACCTTCCAGACCAGGATCCACACCTGGGGCAGGGGGAGGGAGACCCCCAAATACCATGTAGTCCCTACACCCCCAGCCTCTCCCTGTGTTGGCCTAGGGTTTCCTTCTGCAAAGTTTTCCCTCCCTTGGTCTTGGTCAATGGCCCAACTGAGCACTTGGTTGCTCAGCCCTGCACTTTGCACCACCAAGATCGGATCTGCAGCCTTGTTCTAGGCCTGGACTGGAGGCAGGTTGGGGCATCCTGTCTCCTCTTCCCAGCCTCCTCTTCCCAAGCTGCATGCAGCTCCTGTTCTAGTCCATGACTGGATCATTTCTGCCTGTGCTGTCGCACTCTCTTCAAGTTCTCCAGGAAGGTGCCCGGGACACCAGACACTGTACTGTGCAAAGGCATGAGCCGGGTCCCTGCCCTGGCTGAAGGTCTGAACCGACCGCGCAAAGCAAGGTCAATGCTTTGTACCGGTAGCACCTCCTTTCCAGGAAAGACAGCACAACCTGCCACTGCTGTCACCAGGAAGCCTCCCTTCAGACTGGAGGAGACGTCTTGCCAAGCCCACAGAGAAGGAGTCATAGACTCTGCACCCAGCCTCTGGGGTTTTCGTAGGAGACACCAGAGATGTCCGCAGACCATGGAGATGGCCTAACCAGCCCGACCAGAAATACTGAACGAAGGCTGAAAAAGGCCTTTGAACACAAGTCAAGGTCAGCTCCTGCATGAGCCGGCGGCATGAGGGGAAAGCGCAGCGATCGCGAGTTTGTGGGAGACGGGATTAAGGACGAGAGCGGCTGCCTTCCCGAGGCCTCAGATGTGGCGAGGACAGAATGAAAGAGCTGATATGAAAGAGATTTGAACTTTTTTAGGCTCAAAGGAGCTTTAAGGATCTAAGGTATTATGATTATCTTTTAACAGTGTGATAATATTGATTACGTGGGGGCATGGTGAGGTGTCTCTGGCTGCCTCCACAGAGGCCTTGGAAGCCGAAAGTATTTATAAGTATTGTTGTGTAAAGGTCCCCGGCAGGCTGAGATTCAGAAGGAGATTTATAAAGGCGATGGAGGGTCCTGGGGTTAAGTTTTATCTTAATTATGTGTTGGAAAGTGGCTTTCCAGGGTCGCCGCCCAGGGGTAAGAGAAGCCAACGTCCCCTCCCCGCACACCATCCCCCCGACAGATGCACGCCTCCTGCTGCGTTCACCTGGGCCCTGCCTCTGGAATTGCTGCGCCCAAGCCCTCACCCCAGGCTTCACCGGGAGAAATTATTATTAATGTTAATAATAATAATGGCGAGTCAGCTGACATCGTCATTAATGTCCCAGGGGAGAAAGCATAAGAACATTGCATAAACACTTGGATTTAATTTCCTTAGTTGGGATTCTGCTGTAGCTGATAAAGTGAGAAGATCACAGATTTCAGAGTCGGGGAAAGTGGGGTGAGAGTCTCTTCCCTGATACACCCAGGCTGTGCAGCCTTCAGCTAGTCCCTTGAGTTCCTGAGTCTCAGGTTCCTTATCTGTGAATACGGATCATATTAACACCTACCTCAAACACTGCTGTAAACTTCAAACGGGAAGGAACATGTACAGCCTTCAGCCAACTGGCACATGACAACTGTCAAGTAACCTTCAGTATTACTAACATCGGCATTACTGGCAGCTTTTGAACAGCCTCAAAATCACCTCTTGATGACTTTAAAAGGTAGATATAGGAGCCCACCCACCCCAAGAAGGATGAATCGGAATCTCTAGGGAGGTAGAACTCAGACACTGGTATTTTCTTATAGTGTTACTTTTAATTTTGAATTTGTACCAAAAATCAGAACCAGTGGCCTCACTCACAGTTTTATAAGGATTAATTTAAATGATGCATGTCCAGGGCCCAGACCACGGCAGGGCACGTCTGCTCAGACTCATGCTCTGATGTGGCGGAGTCCATGGTACAGAGAACATGGCGGGAACAAGGCCCTCTGCCTGTGGCATGTGGCACTTCCTGCCTCCATTTGAGCATTCACTTACCTGCCGAAGCAATGTGGTGCTCTGTACCCTCCTCCACCGTGAACATGAGCCCTTGAGTGTTGGGGACAATTAAAGGCAAAACCTCATGGCTGGGTAGAGTCACCTACCCAGAGAGCAGGTAACAAATGAGGCAGGAGTCCTACAGGAGCTCAAGGTGAGAATTGTAAAGATCATTTTCTGCTGGTGTCAGGGACATTATTTTAGGAACATGCAATTCTGGCCTTGGAAGCCAAGCCTAGTTCAAAACAATAATTCACACGTAATGAACTCAAGAGTTATGGCCATAGGATCAGAGATTTCCTCCTGCTCATTTGCCCAGTTTGGCTGCATCAGGCGTTTAAGCCTAGAAATGAGAAATGTTTCAGGGAGGTTGCGCATATAAAGCTTCCTGTGAGTTCCCAGGCTAATTTACAGTCAATTTTGTTGAATTTGAATTTGCCTATATACCATTATGATAGGGCTGGGAAAATGAGTCCATTCTCTACCCAGTCTCTGGGTGGAGAAATAGTCACAAAAAGAATGCTTTTGCACATGGACCTGTATGGAATTTAGTTTTAGAATATATAGACAACTTGCTAAACATTGTTGCTTTTCCCAGGTATACAGCCCCATTGATAACCATGTGTATTTGAGAGTTTTTTTTGAATAAATATACTAGATACAGAGAAAATATTCTTGATTGAATAGATGTCCTCTAATCAATGTTTTATTTCTGGAGTGTGCTTTTAATTTCTCAAAGTGCTTTTACATATATTATCTCATTTGATTTACACAATGGTCCTGTGTAGCAGAGAAGCAGGTATTATTTTATACCGTATAACAGATGCTTAGGTGATTAGTTCAGGGGACATAGTGGCACCAGTAGGGCTAGAAACTCAGCCTTCTGAATCTCAAACCTGCGCCCACTGCACAGGTTGACCCCATCCCTCTTAAAAAGTCATGCTCTGCGTTATGAGAAAATACCTATTGTACTAACTTGGTACTGGGGGATGGAAAAATGACATCAAAGAATTTCTTGTGCTCAGGAAGAAGGTCGTCTCTCTGTTTTTGTCTCTATCTCACTCCCTTACTTAATGCTAAAGAAGAATCTTTTTGCCTCTTCTTAGATTCTTTTAAGTGGTTTCCACAGAAGTAGATAGAGGCCACTTTAGATCGCATTTCAGGGTTGGTTTCCCAAGCAGGAGGAGTCCGTAGTCATATTGAGTGGCTGTCTACATTGATACAGCGGGTGGGCTCAGGGAAGGTCGCCATTGGCAGTGGCTATCGACATGCCTCAAGGGGGGATGGGCAACCTGACTGGGAAGTCTTTCTCAGTTTTGCAACAGACTCGAATCTTTTGGGTATGATCAGAAAGTCTGACTTCTCATTGCCTATGCTGTGTGCAAGGTCTGAGCTGCTGATTGAGTCTCAATTTATAGATACCCCAATCATGACCTCCACATGGACGCCTGATTGTGTCTGCACCCAAGGCATTGATGAAAGATTCTGAATAATGTGTAGAAAATCCAGAGTCTGGCTGCCTGAACCACATGGTAGACAAAGACTCCAGGGTCTCTGTACTGAGGACCACAGACTCAGAAACTCCCTGTCCCTTTTAATGTCCCCTCCACCGTTTCCTTGCTGCAGAGCCTGAGTGGCAGCATTGAGTGCACCCCAATGGCTGAATCACAAGAGGGATTCTTCTGAGGCGAGACAACGTGCAAGCTGACAAAAGGGGGTGCAGAGATCTGTCTGAGTCCTGCTTCATTCTGCTTAGACAATGCACTCTTCGTGTCCTTCCTAGCTGGTTGCCCAAGCATCTCTCTTTTCATGTTTTTCTTTCCTTTTTTTTTTTAAAGCTGGCCAGAGTGGAATCCAGACTCTTTGGTCTGGTCCTTCTTTGTGTCTGCTCTGGCTCAGCAGAACGCCCTTCCAGTCTTCAGTGTGGCTACTGAGGAGACTTTATGAGATCCCTCTAGCTGTGTTTACCTGTCTCAGATCTTGGAGCTAACTAGTTCATTTTCTAGCCAGTCCCACTCGTTTGAGCTTCTCTTCCTTGCCTTCCCATTATTAACCTGTTCCCCAGCCCCAGCTCCTGAGGCATCCTACGATCCATGGTCCGTCCGTACCACTCAATATTCCGGACGTTGGCTCAGCCATTGGAATTAGCGCTAACACAAACATCCTCATTTACATGGAACACAAGGTGACATTCTCTCTGTATCAGTAGGTTACAATTATCATGTCTGTCATTCGTATTCCATTTTACAGCTTCTTGAATTGTTTTCATATGCATTACCCCTGCGGTCCCCAACACCCGGGCTGTGGACCAGTACCAGTCCGTGGCCTGTTAGGAACTGGGCTACACAGCAGAGGGTGAGCAGGAGGTGAGTGAGCAAAGCTTCACCTGTATTTACACCCACTCCCCATTGCTCACATCACTGCCTGAGCTCTGCCGCCTGTCAGATCAGCAGTGGCATTCAATTCTCATAGGCGAGTGAACCCTGCTGTAAACTGAGCATGCCAAGGATCTAGGCTGTGTGCTCCTTATGAGAATCTAATGCATGATGGTCTGAGGTGGAGCTGAGATGGTGATGCTAGCACTGGGGAGTGGCTGCAAATAACAGATTATCATTAGCAGAGAGGTTTGACTGCACAAAAAATGTAATGTGCTTGAATCATCCCCAAACCATCCCCCACCCCCTGGTCTGTCAAAAGATTGTCTTCCGTGAAACTGGTTCCTGGTGCCAAAAAGGTTGAGGACCACTGCTTTACCCCATTTGATTCCACTCACAGTGGTAAGAGGTAGGCAAATATTCTTTCATTCCTTTACTCACCAAATATTTATTAATGGGCTGGGGCAGCTGAGGTGATTAGGACAGGCATGGTTCTTGTCCTGGTGGAGCTTATGTTCTAGACAAAATAGGTTTGAACTTCACAGCCGAACTGAGGCCCAGAGGAGTTAAAAGACGCAAATCACCCATGTGGTAAGTGCAAGAGTGGGGACTAGAACCCAGATCTTCAGACGTTTACCTAGGGCTTATTCTAAGTCTGCTTGCTGTTCCTCAGAGGATGCAAGAAGTCCTCATGTACATGGGCTGTGTTTCAGAGGGCCATTTTTAAGTTGAGTACTTAGAATTCAGTACACATTTTCCTATAGAAATTATGTTATAAATGGTTACTATGTTACAAGGCCATCCAACAAAAGCCCAGTTAACCCATTGAACCCATAATGTAGCTGAAGCATGCTATTAATAGGACAATTCCTTCCACCGCTACACCATTGGGGAGGGATTTCATTGGGCTCATTCAAAATTGATGCTGTGTGAATAAAATCACTCTTGGCCCTTGGAATTCCTTAGTTACTCACTGTAGGCATGAGCGGCATCCATGTAACAGGTGCTCTTCCCTCCATTTATTTTCCCCATCTTTTCTGCTTTCTCTGTTTTGGTATGTGTTTCTAGGAGCTAATGTGTATATGCACCAGGCTTCGTTTGTATGGGTTGTGTGCTATTAAATGAATAAGTGCTTTCCTGGCTTAAGGACAAATATATGGCTGTTGCCATAGATACCTGACCATAATAACTAATCAGATCAACATGTTTTCCTAAGCCTATTTCAGGGGCATCTCAGATATAACATACTTCAAATGTCCTGTATTGTAGGTATATTTCTTTTTATTTCTCTTTAGTAGCATCAATAAATTAACTGTAATGCCTTTAATAGAGACTAAATGAATAGAAATCAGGAGTTTGTGTTTTGATATTCTGAAGTAGTGTTAGGTAAATATATTATGCCTCCCCCGCAGTTCTGAACAATAATCAGATGAGTTTCTTCCAAGGTTGCTTCACCAGGGAAAGCCTGAGTTCCAGAGGCATATCTCTTCTTCCCTTCCTCTCCCATTTGAGGTTTCACAGGGACCTAAAACTTGCTTGGTGGAGAGGCGTGGGGTTAGTTATGACCAATCCAACTGTTCTTTACTTCCAGATCTTCATTGGAGGCTGCATTTTGTTTCATTTCTGCCTTCATACCTAAGAGGTGGCAAATAGAATCTTCAACTTCTATCCCCACCAACGGTTGCACCATAGAATCACCAGATAATAAAACATCAAATTTCTAAGTGACTAGAATTTCTTTAGTGCTGGAAAAGTAGGAGCTAATAATAATAATAATAATAATATCTATTGAGCATCCTGCATGCAGAGACACTGCTCTAGGTGTTTCATAAAGATTCTTTTAACTCCTACTGGTAATTAGATATTATCACAGTTTTAAGATAAACAAACTGAGCTAAGCTTAAAAGTGTAGGTGAGTTGCCTAAGACCATAAAGATCATAAATGATAGAGCTGGGATTTGAACCCAGGAGACCATTGGGCTGCACTGCACCAAGACGTTCAAAGACTCTGGGGAACAACTACAGTCTCTTCTCTTTGATATTTGTCCGCCATACTTAGGTGGTATCCAAGATACCAACGTAGTTTGATTCATGAATGTCCTTAGATCTTGACCCTTTCTTAGAAACTCAGGGAGGAGGAAGAGCTTTTTAAAAATTCTTCTAAATACAATTGATCTATGATGGTTGACTTTGATTTTATCCTTTGTACCTTATGACAGCTGCCAGTCATTTCTGGCACGCCAAAGATCCTTACATTATCTTGATGACTTGAAAGTTTTATATGTATACTTCCCTTAAGGGAAAAAAATATTTCTGAATTACCACTCAATACCCCTCCTTCCAAGTCCATACTAAAATAAATCTGTACATAAAAAATAAATCCATACACACACCTCCCCCTCCTTCTAGAATGTAATTAAGACCCTCACATCCACACCTCACTACTACCTGCTTCCCCTTTCATAATCTCTGAAGACCTTAATACCTGGATTTTTTTCATAAATTCATGTTTCTCTCATTTCTAATATAATAATAGGTCAAATTTCCCTTGGAATCATAAGGAAATTAAAATTTAAATTGATGCGATTTATATGAAATGACAGCCATGCAGATATATGTGAAAAGACAACAATGGAAAGTGATTCTGGGTTTCTAGATTAAAGAGATGAGTAATTTCATGACTGCTAATCCAGCTCCTAAATGCATGTCTGTTAAGTGCTGGGTTTATCCAAGATCCCCTCTCCTCCCACGTGTGGCGCGTACACGCTGATTTTTGAGCATGTCTGGTTTTCCATGGGACAATTAGTTGCTGCAGTTACTGGGAGACAAGAAAAGATTTAGGAGAACCAACGTCAAGCCCTGTGCACTCTCAGCTGACTCATAAGTCAGGTGACCAAATACACTGTTAACAATATTTGCAGGACAACAGAGAAAAGCATCCTTATTGACATGTTGATGTTTCATTTTTAGCTAATGTAAGTCTAGAAATAAAACAAAATGGCCTGCTGAAGTCTTTACTGATATGTATTTCATAACAACTACTGTGCAATTCACAGTTGAATTGATGAGCTATCAGGGTTATGTGTTTCTGTAAAACAGAGACATCTAACTTGGAAAAGCTTTCTCCAGGGAAACAGACCTATTTGAGCTAAATCAAAATAAGATTAAAGAGTGATTAAAGTGCTGCAAATACGACCTACGCAGAAAGGTTGGAGAAACTGGGATTATTTAACCTGGGACAGAAAAGCTGCACAGAGATTTCAGAAAAATTTTGAGTATACAAAACATCCTCCAACCAGTGCTTTCCTCTGTATCCACAGAGTATAGAGCAGGAAGCATGATTTTAAGCCGTATTATTAGGGATTTAGGTCAGTCAATGGCCTTCAAGCGCTGGCTTCACATTAAAATCACTTAGCAGCCATTTAAAATATACTAATGCCTGGGTTCTACCCTAGACTAATGAATCTCCGAGGTGACACCCAAGCATTAGTGTTTCTTAAAAGCTCTGCTGGTGATTTTAATATGTAGCCAGAGCTGAGAGCTACTGGGTTAACTAAAGGAACGGAATTCCTGACAGCATGCATCCCAGAAACACAAAATCCTCTACAGATGTCTTTAAAATCTAGGTGTGTCATATCTGAGCTGGGTTGATTACTGTTGTACCAGCTGACTTAGTATTCCCATTTCTTATTTGGCCATTCTTTCTGCTACTAAGTGATCTGGAAGCCTCAGGTCACAGAGTATCTCAGTGCAGGTTCCAAATGGATATTCGTTGAATGAATGAGTAGATGAATGAATAAATAAATCAAGAGAGCTCAAAGGACAGCTGCTGACAGTTTAAAATGCTGGTTGTCAGAGGTGGGTTTCAGGAATGGTTTCCCAAAAGCAAGTGATGGATAAGTAAGAAAATGCCACCAGAGTTTGTGATTTAAAAATACCAGCTGAACTTCAAGAGTTTCCTATTAAAGAGTGGAAAAGACAGAAGTCAGAATTCAAACGTTAACAAGGAAGGCAGCGGTGTAGAAGCAGAGATAGTATATGTTGATCGTGCCTTTGTGAAGTTTAGTGGGAAAGGAAGAATAGAGAGTAAGGTATGCTTGGAAGTGAAAGTATTCTCTGTGCAAGTTTGAAAACAGAGAAATGTCCAGGGCTGGTGGGGAGGTAAGATGTTGGCATGGCTGAGCAAGGAAGGCTATTGAGTCGACAAGATTTAGGCACTTAGGGGTCTTGCAGAGTGATTCATTCAGGTCGTGTGCCTTTGGTCTACTTAGATGCTACTGTGAAACAAACTACCCTAAAACCACCCTGATTTGTGGATCACGAATTTGGGCAGAACTCGACTCAGTGAGTCTCCTGTTCCACGTGATATCAGTTTGGGTCGACTGTGGTAGTCACCTGGTGGCTGGGCTGATCTGGAGTGTCCAAGAAGGCTTCGCTCACATACCTTGGTGCTGTGGAGGGCGGTACTCTCATGGGCTCCTTTTCCTCTCTGTGGAGACTTAGGGCCTTTCTACGTGGTCTCTCCAGTGGGGGTGCTGGGCTTTCACGCAACCATGGTGGGAGCTCCAGTCCTCTCAGGCTGGCCTGCACTGGCATGGGGTCACACCTGCTGTGCTCAGTTGGTCTAGCAAGACACTAAGCCCAGCTCAGACTCAGAGAGAGGGAAAATGGAACCCACCTCTCAGTGGCAGGACCATCAGATAATTTGTGGCCACCATAATCCACCACAGTCACATCCTAGGGAGAACCAAGGAACATAAAAGAACAATTTCAAGGTGGAAAATAATAAAAGTTTCTAACGTTAGCTACTTATTAATCAATTCATCTGGGACTGATTCCTCATCTGTAAAGTGTGGTTAATAGTAGGACCTGCCTGAGTCTGGTTTTTCAGAAGGCAGAATCTGAGATATAATTTAGCAAATAAGTTGTTAATTGGGGAATGCCCTTGAAATCGACACCTGTGGAAAGGTGGGTAAGGAAGCAGGATTGAACAGAGGGATAATTCAAACTGCGATGCAGGCCAGCGACTGCCTTGGCCACCCCCATACGGAGCTCTGGAGTGAGAACAGCCCTTCAGAGTAATCTGAGCAGGCTGAGGCTGCCAGGTGTCCACACTAAGTCATTGCGTGTGGCCACCTGGAGAAGGGGGACGAGAGAGGCCTCCCTCCAGCTGAGTCTCTCCCTGGAAGGGCTGAGAGCTGTGCCCACTTGCCTGCCAATAGCACCCTGGGCAGTGGGGCAACAACCCCTCCTTGATGGGGGCTGGGCAGTGCACCCCAGTATCTACCACAGGGCATTAGTAATACTTACGAGCACAGCAGCTTGGACATCATGAGCGCTATGTGAATGTCAGCTGTTGTTTTCCAGTCGTGGCTGTGATGAAGGGTTTGTAGACGAGACGAGAGAGGTAGCCTGCTGAGAAGGCTGGGAGACAGCTAGTGCGTCTGTGCAGGGCCCACATCCGCATTTAACAGAGTCCGGGCAGGCGAGAAGTCAAAGGTAACCAGAAGAGCCGAGCTAATGGACTAGACAAATTTGGAAAATTGCTAATATGCTCACAGACCAGTGTCAATAAGGTAGCACTCTCTTTACTGCGTGAATGAACGACGAGGCCGTTAGACCACACTGCTTTACCGTGCCGTGATTACTCAGCATCACTGGGGCAGGAGGTAATGGGAAGATAATGGGCTCTGGGTTCAGATCCCAGCTCTGCCAGTCCCCAGATGTGTGAACTTTGGCAAGTTAATTAATCGCTCTGATCTCCAGCCTCCTCATTTTAAAATGAAGATCACACCAACAAACTTGTAGGGTTACTTAGCGGTAGTATGCGTGTGTGTGTGTTTGTGTGTGTGTGTATTGCTGGGAGTACATGCCTGAGATCAACAAGTAGAAATTTTTATGACACATGGGGTCACTTATAAACTGCCTCCTTTCTGCATTCAAAAATTACCCAGGGTGAATCCCAGAGTATTTAGATTCAACTCGAACATTTGTCAGGCGTCCCTTCTGTCAAGCCACCTGTTGTGCACTTGCACGCGTGTGCCCTCTCTGCATCCTCACCACAGTGCCCTTGGCCAGGCATTACTTCCCCCTTTCACAGATAAGGCACCTGAGGCTCAGAGAAGCCAAGGGCCCAAGGGGTTAGGCAGCACATTAAGTGGCACGGCCAGAATTTGAGCCCATGTCTTTTGACGCCAAGCCTGCCTGCCTTTCTACTGCATCGCAATGACATTGCCCCGAATGCGGGCACAGATTGAGTATGTCTTCACACTCCTGCATTCAGCAGGGGTCGAGGATGGTCAAGCGGGCAGGTGCGGGTCTGCAGCGGTGCTTACCCTGGGGCAGGTCAGGCGTGTGTTTCGGGAGGGCTAATCGCCACAGGCAGGAGCATGCATCTCCACTGTCAGCTTGGATTGCCAGCTTTCTTTGCAATAATTAAAAGAAGGTAAAGGCAGAGGGAAAGGACTAAAGAAATCATCTTTGTACATTTTAATCTGAGCCGTTTTTGAGCAGTGTGATAAGGTGGGTTGTCGAAATGTCAGCTTCTCCTTATCTCTAATTGACTTAAGTAGAGGCAGCTCTAATCCTTGTGTGCACAGGAGCTGGAATGGAGAGATGAGGCCAATTGATTCCTACTTTTTAATTAACAGCTGAGCTGCTTAAAAACAATAGTATATTGGGGGCAGTTTGGGAGCAGGAGGAAGTGAGGGAGGGTCTTCTCCACGGCAGTGACATTTAGAGCAATGTTAACAAGTGTCAGCATTTGATTTGAATCAGAGGCGGAAGCAAAGGTTGAAGGTACGCCTCATGCATGGATGTGGTCACAGAAGGCTGCTGCCAAGGTGACAAAAAAAACCCTCTATTTCTCTCCATGTGCTAACAGAAGATCCTTCAATTTACTACATACTTTGAGGGGAGACCTCAGGGTATGCACTTGCGCTCATCGACCATCACGCCGTCCCCGATGCTGGTGCTTGGTCAGGGGCAGTTACCTTGGCGGTTTCAATCCCATCTCTTCCCGAGCAGTGACGACTCAGCCCGGCCCCATGTTCCAAGTCTCATCCACACTAATGAATAGAGTCTGGAGTAATTACGCCCATGCCATGGCCGACGTGCCTGCGTGTAAACCCCCGGCCACCCAGAGCTGACCGGCTATTCTCATCTTACAGGCGTGGTCAGCACAGACAGGCTGTTGTCCTCATCCCCCACGTCTCCTTACTCCGAAGCCCAGCCCGTTTGCCCAATACTCTGCTTCTCCACGAAGTGACTTCTGTGCTCCACCCCTGGGAGCTGGATTTTATACTCTGTACCCTCCTCCCCTTACTTTTTCATGAGTCCTATATCGGTTTGGTGAAGTCTCTGATCACAATTTATCTTCTGCATTCATTGAATGTCACTACTGGGATGCTCCCATTGCCATACCCATTCTGTTCCCCAAATTAGTTCCCCGGCGTAGTGTTGCCTGCCTGGGTAAGCACTGAGACTTTTCGCCCCTGGATATAGACCTGTGAACTCTGCCCTGCTCCAGCTGGGGATAGGGAAGGAGTAAGAAGCCTCAATGTTGAGTTAGCTTCCTGAGACTGACTCTCGGCAAGAGCCATCTTACATGATCTCTTTCTTCCCTGCCTGTTTTTAGGATTCCAGTGTACTTGAGGGCCAAGTGACCATAGATCATGACACTCACGCTAAGGGACCATGCACTGAAAAATCATGGGCTTTTAATCAGTACTCTTAATATTCTAATAGATGGGAGGCAGGGGTGCGGACTAGATGGGCTTTGAATGTTTTCTTTTCCAGGATTGAACCTTCTGACTCTTCTGTAGATTTGGAAAGCAATGAATAAAACAACTATTGAGAACATTCAGCCCATTCATCATGTACAGGTTGAATATTGCTTATCCAAAAATCTAAAATCTGAAATCCTCCAAAATCTGAAACTTTTTGATGATTGACATGATGCTCAAAGGAAATGATCATTGGGGCATTTCAGATTTTTGGATTAAGGATACTCAACTGATATAATGCAAATATTCCAAAATTTGAAAATCTGAAATTTGAACACTTCTGCTTTCAAGCATTTAGGGTAAGGTATAACTCTCACCCCTCTCTCTTTGTGCTTGTTTTCATTTTGTTTATTTTTATTTTACTTTTTAATATCTTCCCCAAAGCTCAGGGAGACACATGGGTCTGGGTATATGCCTTTCTCCTCCAATGGAATTAATATAAGTTTCTTAAGAATAGGCATTGTATTTTATCCATTGACATAGATCCGTAATAAAAAAAATTTTAAACTGGCATTTATTAAGCACTTACTTTGTGTCTGAGATTTTACTGTGCCTGTTACATGTTGTTTCACTTACTATTCTTTTCTAGGAGGGAGGTGCTTTTCTTACTGTCTGCATTTTATAATTAAGGAAGTAGAATCTGACGGATGTTAAGAAACTTTCACAGGTTCATGTAGCTACTTAAGTTCCACAGGTGCTGAACCAATATGCAATACAGTATTTCTGTACCTATCCCAGTGTCCAACACATAATAACTTCTCATTTTGTGTTTGGTAAATGAATGATGCATTAAGGCATGGATTGTGTTTCTGGCTCTGCTACTAACGTGAGCAATCCTCTGAGTTACTACACTTTACTCTCCTCATCCACCACCTTCCACAGATCTCAGTGGAGGGTAAGTGCTCAGTAAATATTTACTAGATGAATGCTAAATAAAAGGGTGAATGAATGCTTGATCCCAGAAATCTCTTCTAGATCTAACAGCCCATGACTGTAGCTTATATTGATCTTTCTCTTCTCTGACCTCTCCTACCACAGTCCATGTTAAGAGATTTGATTTTATTTCATCTTTGGTTGATTCTAACTGTTCGCTGTGTGTGTTTCATATTCCCCAATACGTTGACTATATAGCCCTTGTATTCCAAAGTGCCTAGCCCAGTGCCTATATATGATGAGTGCTCAGTAAATACAGATGGAAATGGAGTTGAGTATAGCTTCGGCACACTGGAAGCCAGAAGAAACCTGCAATAACAGCAACTTCCTGGGCTGTTGTTTTATTCGTTAAAGAAGCTGCCACGTGGTTCCAGATGTTTTCAACAGGTCAGGGAGCAGCATCCGGGCTGCTGACTTAAGGCACAATTTGCCATACTGCCGCAGTGTACCTACCCATCATTCACAAGTACCTGTCACCCACAAGTGCTGGTCTCCAGATAGAAAAGCTGTTTGGGGAGTTCTTAGTAAATCCAGAGGACAATGATAAAATTCCTCTGACTGGTGAATGTCACCCTTAGATGGTTGCCCACATATACACACACACCACCCAATCTCAGTTCTTTCCGAAGTTTCAACCGTGGGGGAGAAATTAGACTCTCAACCTTGCTCCTTCCTGGACATGGGGAGCAAAATTCTCAGAAGGTAAATAGGATGCAAAAATGCAAACAGACCCATCAGTGCCCAAGGACATCAGGAGCCATGTTAGTGACAAGGTATCCAGGGAAACTGAGGCTTTCTACAGCATGGGAGATAGCAGGACTGTATTGAGCACCAACTGAAATCAAGGCTGATTTGCACGTGGGTTGATTTCATGGCATGGATAGGTGCTACCTGGGTAGCTTTGGAGCTTCCCTTCTGTAAAATGGGGGTGGAAGTCGTAGCTACAGTATTGTTCTATGATTCCTATGCAGCAAAGATCATAAGTCCTCTAGGAGAAATTAAGAGAAAAATCAAGAGGAAAACCGCAAAGTCTGGGCCTGGAGTGACTGCCCATCTACCCTTAGTTACTTTCTCTGTTTCTAATGGGCTTGGCATTTTTTTTCTTTTTTGCAAAAAGGCATAATAATTTCTGTTTTTCAATTCCATGAATAATTTACTCTTAGAGGAAATGAAGTCTCTTATCCTATCCTGCCAGCCTCTTTAGCCACCCTTTCCCCACCCTGACCTATAATCCCAGGACTCTGCCTCCCACCCCACGTGCCAGTGCATTGTACAGTTTATTTGAGGAGGGTGCAAGTGCTTCTAGAAAAGAGCAGACAAGGCATTTGTCTATGCTTGTGCTGTCCACCTCTCCCCAGTGGACCCACCTAAGAAGGCTGAATTACTTGGTGAGGCCTCTGTATCTGGAAATTCCTTCATACATCAGACAGGAAATTATTTTGCAATCGCATGTTCACCAGATGCTTCTTTAGGGCCAGAACCATGTCCCACTGGTGCCTAGCACAGTGTCTGGTGTAGAGTAGCATTCAATAAACATTTGCTGAATATGTGAATGAAAGAAATTCTAGGCGGGTTTGAGATACACCTAGACTACTGTGATGGATGCTTTATATTCTGTCTTAATCTATTTTTTCCCCTACAAGAGGGTTGAACACATGAGAATTCAAGGGTAAATAGAAAAGAGAAAGAAATACATTTACCGTGGATGTCATCCAGTAAACTTCAGTGCCTTTCACAAAGAAAACTTACCAGTTACTTAATTGGGGGACTTGAAAGCTCACAAAAGAGAAAAGGAGGGTGGGAAAATAGGAGGGAAAGGAAAAACACTTTCCCCACTACAGGGAGGGCCAGGACTAGGAACAAAAGCCCTATGATTCACCCAAGAATAGACGCTTAAAGGACTCCAGCTACATGCCAAGGCGCCAGAGGTCCTGCCAACCTCAGCTCATGTGGGGCGTTTGCCCTTTGGTGTAGCCAAGAAAAGGGATTTAAGCAGCAAATGGTGACCTTCGAACAGCTGTGCTGAAGCCTCATTTTGGAGAGAAGACCCCTTAACTTCACCCTTACCCTAAATTCCTCCCCTCCTAATTACTAAAGGAAGCAAAAGAACAAGTTAATTATTAGACTAGAAAAATCGAAATCGTGCTGCTGATGGAATAACTTACGCAGGAAAAAATATGGAGGCATTGGAGGAAGAAACCGGAGTTACTCCTCGCTGGGGGTGCGGGAGAAGGGAGAAAAGCAGCCGGAGGAGGTGCAAAGTCCCGGGAGGCCCTGCAACGCCTTGCCCAGCGTGCACGCGGTGCCTGCCCTGAGCAAGGGCTCCCGCATACCACGTCACTGCATGCTCGCCGCCACCGTGTCACACGGACCTGTTGTTTCCACAGCACAGACGAGAAAGCTGAGGTTCCAGCGAAGTTAAATAACAAGACCCAGCCTCCACCGCCAGACCAGAATCAAGACTTAAACCCACATGCGTCAGACGCCACAGCCCTGTGTACTGAAGCAGAACATGGGCAGGGAAGGAAACACTTTCTTTTATCTTCTTGATGTTTCTCTTTCGCTATTGCCATTGTAACAGCTTTCTCTGATCTGCTAAGACCGGTTGATTCCTCTGTGTAGAATTCAAACAAAACCAAACACAGCTAAACAAAAAACACCTCTAAGACCAACCAGCGTAATTAAATATTTATTGGGCTCCTACTATGAGTTAGGCGTGTTACTGTGAGCCGGGGATATAAAATGAGTAAAACGTTGTTCCTGACACAGGAAACTCCCAGTCCACCTGAAGGAATCATTGCAGAACAAGGTAGAGTGCTTCACAAGGCATGTGTGAGAAACAAGCATGCGGACGTTGAGACCTCTGCTGTGAGGGAGATCAGCTGCGGCTCCTGTGCTAAGCTGGTACCTGCAAGGCCACGGTGGAGCAAGGCGTTTCAGACAGAGAAGCAGCACGTGCAAAGGCACGGAGTGCGACAGGGACAGGGACGCGTGTTTGGAGGGTAGGGTGTCATCCTGGGGGTTTGGCGGGGAGAAAGCAAAGGTAACATAGTCAGCCTGCGAGATCTGCCACCTTCGTAGTTTGCTTGTTGGTTGGTTTGTCTTGGGGATAGTGATGGTCGTGGTGATTTTCTTTTATCACGGTAAAATACATATAACATAAAATTTACCATTTTAATCATTTTAAATGTATAGTTCAATGACATAAGTACCTTCACAATGTTGTACAACCCTGATGACAATCCATCTCTGGAACTTTCCATCATTCCCAACAGAAACTCTGTCCCCACTAAACAAACTCCCCATCCTCCCACCCTCCAGTTCCTGGTGACCTCTGTTCTACTTTCTGTTGCCATGAATTTATCTATTCTAGGTATTTTACATAAGTGAAATCATACAGTATTTGCACTTTTTTGATTGGTTTATTTCATTTAGCATAATGTTTTCAAGATCCGTCCGTGTTGTAGCATGCATCAGAATTCTACTCCTTTTTGTGGCTGAATAATATTCCAATGTGTATATAGCAAGCACATTGCCTTTACCCATCCTTGTGTTGATAGCCGCATGGGTTGTTTCCACTTAAATTTAGACTACTATGAATAATACTGCTATGAATATTGATGCAGAAGTATTTGTTCAAGACCCTGCTTTCAATGCCTTCAGGTAGATACCTAGAAATGGAAGTG
The DNA here is from genome assembly GCA_004363605.1 of Indri indri. Lineage (NCBI taxonomy): Eukaryota > Metazoa > Chordata > Mammalia > Primates > Indriidae > Indri > Indri indri. The sequence goes on along the minus strand of RJWJ010013961.1, from coordinate 16,365 downwards.
TTGGATCATGTGGTAATTCTACATTTAATTTTTTGAGGAATTGCTAATTTTCTTCCATAGCAGCTGCACCACTTTACCAAAGTGCACGAGGATTCTAATTTCCCTGCATCCTCAGTAGCACTGGCTGTTTTCTGGTTTGTAAATAATAGCAATTCTAATGTGTGTGAAGTGGTAGATCATTGTGGTTTTCATTTGCATTTCTCTAATGACCAGCGATGTTGAACATTTTTTCATGCAACTATTGGCCATTTATCTATTTTTGTAGAGAAATGTCTATTTAAGTCCTTTGCCCATTTTTTGCATCTAGTTTGTTGTTGTTACTGTTATTGTGGAATATATAAGTTTTGAGTATTAGAGGCCCTGGTATTGGAACTAAATGTCACCAATAGAGGCGCAGGCTTATTTGTGTTTAAGTTTAATAAAACACAGCTCAGCCTTGCTGAGATGTGAGACTGGAAAAATATTTAAATAGTCTTGTTGCTGCTGCTGTTGTTGTTGTTGTTTTTGCTGTTGTCATGCATTTTCTTGAATAAGTGACCCTTTCATATTCCCCGATGGCAAAAGGCAATAAAACTCATAGCAGAAATGTGAATGCCAAGCTAAACATGAACCCAGAAAAACCGCTGCAAAACCGTCCACGAATGTAAATCATACATCATGAAAGCCATTGGATTAGAAACACATTATCCCTGTCTGATTCGCTCACACCCACATGTTCCTAGTAAGCTTTGAGTTTGATTTACACCCTGACATTTACGGAATGGGAGAGGGTGATCCAGCTCAGTCTTGATAAATGCCTTCCTCTGTGTCTGGAACAGCAGCCCCGGAGAACAATGGGGTTGGTGCCTCCAACCAGGTCAGCGGGGGGCCTGGGTCAAGGAGGACCTGGGCCCATCGGGCTAACGGTTTCTCTGCCTAGCCCTTCGTTCTGGATAATCAGCAAAAGCAAAGTAGCTGCTTGGTCTAATGAGCATAGCCCATGATTGGAGGGTCAGAATTCCTGCCTTCGAACCCTAGCTCTGCCTGTGCTACCTGGGTGGCTTTGGAGCTTCCCATCTGTAAAATAGGGGTGGGAATTGTAGCTACAGGATTGTTCTATGATTCCTATGAAACACTGCGGTTTCTGCCCATACAGTTAATCTGACAGGAAATGCAGTCTGTAAGATGTTATAGAAGAAAAAATAATTATGTAACAAGGGGAGAAAAGGCTACAGCAACCACATATACATAGAAAACAAAATGGCAGTTTTTGTCCAGCAATAAAAGCAGATATTATCTAATAGTTGGAAGTCAATTTGCTGTGTTTTCCTATAGATTGGGAGGACCCTCTCCTACGGCACAGACCCCCGCCTGGGGTCCCGGGGGCAGGCTGTTCTCACCCCCACCACTGATTCTCCCTTTCCTCTGGGTCCCCGGGGCCTTCACATTGCCAGGCAGCGCCACGCCATAATCCCGACGGATCCTCTCTGAGGGAGGTTTAGCTGCATTCGAGAATTTAGAATTAAACTCATATCCCCCAATCCAAGCGAGCAGCTGGCAGTAGATACTGATAGCAAGGAAAGAAGTCGTCACTTTGTTGGACGTTTCCCCGAATAATAAGCAACTGCTTACGACATTTCTGAGAGCATCCCAAACTGCCATCACCTAGCCCAGCCGTCACCCTGCTGTTCAGCAGAGTGAACAGCCTCTCTACAGTCTGAAATATGCATGAGCAGTGAGACATCAGACCAGACACACACACACACGCTTTAGAAGCAAGTTTTAATGATGAGCTGTTGCAAACCATCTCCAAATCCTGGTCTCCTGCTCTATAAAGTGGGGGTAATATCTTATGATCTTCTGTCAGAATTAAATACGACAGCACATGAGAAGGTCTATGCACATGATAGGTGCTCAAGAATTGTGAGTTCTTCAGTTCCTCACTCAACATAAAAGAAAGTCATGTGCTTCTTTCTTTGCCCAAATAACAAACCTTATTATGACATTTTGGGGGAGAGCACGGGAGGGGGAGGAAAAAAGAAACGTTCCCAATCATTATACTGATGTCCTTCTTGGGAGCAGAGCCATTATTGAAAAGCTGCTTGCAGAAACGGTTGCACTATGGCCTCTGCAGGCAGAGGGGTGTGCTTGGCTGAGCCAGGTCGACCGAGTGCCCCGAGCACAAAGCCCTTCAGAGCACGCTGAGCCCTTGATGCCTGCTGTGGCCTCGCCCCCTGCCTGCACAACCATGCGGCACAAATCCCTGTATTTTCAATGGAAGGAGCCGCTCCAGTGGCGCTGAAGAAAGAGGGAAAAAAATCTTTTCCTTGCACGCAGGTTTGCTCTGCAGCCACCGCTGAGCGTTCTTTTAAAATTCACACTGGGTTTGCCTCTCCGAGCCCCCGGTGCTGCTCACGGAGGGAAGGTAGACGAGGCTCATTTGTCTGTGTACCCCTGTGGCACAGGGTGGTCCTGGTGACAGCTGTTAGCTCTTTGGGACAGCAGGAGCACGATGGTCCCTAGGCAAAAGAAGGACTTCATTAATCAATGTATTGATTGAGCACCTACTGTGAGCCAGGCACAGTGCTAGGCACAGTGGGGGATAGTAAACAAGGCAGTCTTGCCTTCTGCTATCTTAAATTCTAGCCAAGGATGATAATAGAGATATATAGAGACACATATAAAAAGTTAAATAGCAACATAAATAAATAACAACTCAATTCGATAACATAGGATATGCCACACAATACTCAGGCCCGTGATTAATTGCCACATGAATGGCACAGACATTAGGTGCTATGGGAAGAAATCAATCAGTGTGTACTTACAGCAACTATTTCTAAGGACCCCTACCCTTGCCTCCTCATCCGATGTTATTTTTAAATCCCGACAGTCTATTAAGTGCCACGCAAATGGCATACATTTTCTTATCAGAATCCCCATCCCCTCCGTTCCGGAGGCACAGGCTTGATGCATACGCCCTCAAAGGGAAGAAGGCAAGGAATGCAAGTGCCACAACAAGAGGCCAGCGCACCACATCCTCTGGGTGAATTTCCCTGAGAACAGTTACCACAGGGCCTTGGCACCTGCCTCCCTCGGGAGACGACAGACTATTCAAAGGTAGACCCTGGTCCTATGTGCTCCAGTAGCTTCCCTTTGTCACTGCTTAGTGTGCTGGCTGACTCATGGAAGCCACTCCCAAAACATGGTTGAACAAGCATTCATAGAATGTTACTGACTTGTTACTTGCCCCTGCCAAACATATCTGATATCTATGGAAGAGTGGACCACATTTTACCAGAAGGAATGAATATTTCCTCATCAAAAAGCCAATGTTGTAATAAGGTATAGGTAGGGTGGATGTGTAGTAGCACTCACCTGATTTTCTCTTGTTCTCAATAGAATAACTTGGGAGGAAGAGGTCTGTGCTTAATTATGTCTTCCCCGAGGCGATTCTAGTGGGCAAATAGGGACTTGCAGCCCAACAGCCTTGGCAGTGTGCCGGATCTTGTTCAGGTTGGGCAGAAGAGATGGGCAGTGGTCCCAGGTGGTAAGGTGCAATGCAGCCTGGTGTCCCTAAAACTTCCCGAGCCTACTGTGTCAATGTTGTCCAGCCCTGATGGCAAATCAGAAAGGCCACAGCAGCTGGAGGGTGAATCAAAGGCACAAGAGAGGACGGAAACAACGATTGGCAATTACTGGCTGAGCACCCACTAGATACTCTCAGCTTCGCCCTGGTTACTGCAGGGGCCACACACATGGAGAGTGGAGCCCAAATGTAGTAAGTTCCTCATAAAAGTTTGTTAAGTAAAGAGATTTATGAATGAAATAGAAGATAGGAACATTTAATTTTTTTCAGTATTTTACATGAAAGTTATCAAACATACAAAAATGATGAAAGAATTTTATAGTCAATACCCATGAATCCATCACTAGAATCTACAATTAACATGTTACTTAATTTTCTTTATCAGAAATTCATCTACGTATCTGCTATTCATCCATCAATCTGACACTTTTGATTTTACAAAGGATATTTTCTACTTAAGGAAATACGATGTATACACATGAAACAATTACTCAATATTTTCTAGGACAGTGCTAAATAGTGAGATATAGGCACGTATCTGGATGAGTGTGGGCGGAATCCTATAAATCATGCCCCAAGGGGGCCCATCCCAGAGAAAAGGTGCGTAGCATCATCTGCCCGGTGCTACACACCCCTTCCTTCCTGCTCGATGCTGTCGCGGAGCCCCCGGAATCAGCCCTGCCATCACTCTGCTGACATCGTCAGCGCTGGGGACAAAAGCTCGATGGGAACACCACTGAGGGACTTCAGACCCTGAGGGATCTGGGCATCATTCTTACTGAGTGACTAGTAGCAGGATTCAAGAGATTGGTCCGGAGGGATGAGGCTTTTCACCTAGAATGAAATTAAAGAAAAGCAATTGAATGGGATATGCGTGTGGGACGTGGGAACTTGAAGACGTGGTTAAGAAGTGAGTGATTTTGAGACCCTTCCTGACGGTATATGGTGAAGACCAGAGAACTTGTCTGCCTGCCTCTCGAGCAGGGACAGCGACAGACCTGACCAAAGGGAACACATAGGCCTCAGAAACAGCTGCTGCCTTCCAGGGGGGCACCAGGAGCAGGCGTAGGGTGGAGGCAACTTGTGGAGCAGGGGCTGATAGAGCCACTAACTACGGGCATTCCCAGTCCAGGTGCCATCTGGGGAAGGGGCTTCTGAAGATGAGCTGCCAAAGGCTCTTATTGGACCTAAGGTCCTTCCTGGACATTTGCTGGCAACGGGAGTCAGTCGCAATCCTGGCTTGTGCTTAGGGGCAGACAAGACATGGTGCAGAGCAACGGCTGAGTATGTCCGCACGATTTTGAAAAACAGTTACCTGTCCCTTGGCGGGACAGGGCTTGGCTGCCTCAGCTGGAATGCTGTGCCTTGCCTTTGTTTTTTCCCTCTTCTTTCCACCACCCTCCCAGCTCACCTAGATTGTTTCTGTGTCCTTCCACACTGCACTAAGTGTGGATGCCAGCTGTTAGGGGCTCCCTGGTGAAGGAATATACACCTTCGCTCTGCAGTGGTCACCCAGTTGCTGTGCCGGCCAGCGTTCAAGCAGGGGACCCCATGCTGGCAGAACAAAGGATAGCTGTCCTGTGAATGGCCCGGCCACGCTCGGGCCGGGTGGAATTCATGCAGCACAGTGGAGGGATAAGCCCATTCGTTTTGTGACGCAGCCTCTGTGTACTTTGCCAGCAAGATGGAGAATGCTCACTATTTTCTCTGGCTTTTAGGATTTCCATATTTATTGCTTGTTTGCTACCACTAAGGAGAAGGGGAAGGGGAGAAAACAACAACTTCCATCCATTTGAAATTTTGAAACGCAAATATGTGAGGTTTACCCTCCCTTCCCCCGCCCCCCTGCAGTTCCAGCAATGCATAGAACTATAGAATGTCAGAGCTGGAAGCACTTGAGAAATCTGAACAACAGGGCTTCTTTTTACACACAAGGAGGTCACAGGCAGGATGTGAGGGACTTGGTCCATGCCATGTATCTAGTTAGTGGCAGCCCTGAGACTAGCATTGATGTCTGAAGAACCTTAAGTTTGCTTTCTCATCACCGCACTAGGTGGGCTCTGTTTCTATTCAAGTCAAGAATCCTCCCGGCTGTGGAGATCCTCCTCTGTCTAAGGTGCTGTGCCTCACCTGCTTCCGTCCTCGCCATGCCCCGCAGGGGTGGGACCTGTCTCCACTGATTCAGGCATTATAGTTTGTGCCCAATCCCAGAGCTGAAGAAGCAGAGCCTGAGAGGAGGTCCCTGCCCTCCGGATCCGCACCACCTAGCAGAGGAACACACAGAGCGTGATAAGGACCCTAAGCCTGCCGGGCAGTGCCCACCAGATGTCTGTTAGAGGATGAGATGGGGCTGACATTGGTCAAAGCACACAAAGGCTCAGTTGGACAGACAGAATGAGTTTTCGGGACCTATTGCACAGCATGGGGACTGTGTTAATAGTAATGTATATTTCAAAATTGCTGAGAGAGTAGATTTCAAATGCTGTCACCATAAAAAATGGCAAGAATGGGAGGGGATGGCTATGTTAATTTATCTTGATTTAATCATTCCACAGTGTATGCATCTATTGAAACACCACACTGTACCCATATAAGTATACAATTATTACCGTCAATTAAAAAAACAAAGATGAGAAGGGGCTATCTGATCAAGGAGCCGTGAAGGCTTTGTGGAAGTTTCCTTCCGGAAGAATTTTGGCTGATGGCCACCGAGGGAAAGCATGAAGCAGGGTGTTCGGGCAGCAGCGTGTGGGGAATGTGTGAATGTACACACGGAGAGAGAAAGCTGAGGCTGGAGAGTGGGTCTCGTCGTCACGGGCGACATTTATTAGTGCCCTGTGCAGGGCACTCTCGCAGGCCTGTGGCTGGGCAGACTGCAGGGCAGTGGGAAACATACCCTCACGCAGATGGCCGTGTGGCTGCAGAGCTGGAAGCCTAGTGTGATCAGGGGCCATTTGAGGTCAGACCTGAATGACAAGGAGAAGCCAGCCCTGGGAAAATCAGGGTCAGGGAGCCTTCCAGGCAGAGGAAAGGTGAGCAACAGGCTTTGAGGCAGGCCCCTGTGAGATGAGTGCTGGCGGGGCCCACCAGCTGGAGGGGCCAGCTGAGCGGAGGTCAGGCTGTGGAGCTGCATGATCACGGCAGAGAGGTCGGATTTCATCCTGAGAACTGTGAGAATAAAGTGTCATCTCCTTCCCTGCAGTATCTGGCCTCTGCCTCTGCCTCGGATCTCATCTCCATGGGAACAATGCTTCTCTGCTCGCCCAAGACTTTTCCAGGTTGGACACTGAAAGTTCCAAATCCCAGGAATACCCTCAGTTCCAGGCATGCGGGTGGGTGGTCACCTTATCTCGTTCTTCATTCTTGCTGACAGAGGTCCTGTTGCAATTATTTAGGGCCGTGTTGCGGAGCCCCTTAAAAGCCTCTGGCTGATTTATCAAGAAAGTAAACAGCCATTCTACATTTCTGAGATCAGGACTGACATAATTATAGCTATTCAAGCATTTTTAAGATACTAACAAATCTGGGGCCATTCAGTTTACATAAAGATGTCTTCCTGTCAAAATTTGGGGATGCTTTTGGATATGGAAAGGGTAACAGGCCAGTAGGGATGGCTAAAGAGAAAGAAAGATCATCTCCATCCAGATGTTCCTGTCAACATCCTTTCACGCTGCACTGATTGGACTATTTGTTCCCCATTCTTCAAGACCTGAAGGTATGAGCTCAGAATGTCTCTGCAGTAACCAGAACTCCAAGGAACAGGCCTTCACATGGCAGCCCCAGCTGAGTCTGCACAGCCCCCAGGATTGCCTTTAGATAAGCTTTAGCCAGTGGTGAGAAAAATATAGTAGCCTCTGTGCCATTGCCTCTGGAATTGTGTTCTCTAGCTTCTCATTAGGTAGGTGTGAAACCAGAATAGGACCTTGCCCCTTTAAGAATATTTATCAAGATAATGGAATTCATGATCTCACAATCACATAAATCACTGCCAGCCCCCTTAAGTCAATTCATATTTCTGTAGTTAGTTAGTGGCTCGGGAGGAAATTGCATTTATTATAATTGCTTCTAATTGCACCAGATTAGTGATTACAATTATTGATGGCTGCTGATTATTCATTAGGCATCACATCAATGCCTGTGCTTCCTCGTTACTTGAAACAGTAACTGATGAGGAGAGGTCCTGATGGAGGCCTTGTCCATCCTCTTCCCTGCATGGCAGGCAGCCTCCCAGTGCTGACTCTAAACAAACACCTGAAAACAATTTAGGACTTAAAGTGACAGAGAAACATTCCTCTCCTTCCCAATTCAATGCCTAGTCCCACTAGTTCAAGCCTAGCACTGATTGATGAAATTGTGGAATCTGTTAAACATCACCAAAGGCTATTTAGAGGCCCCAGAATGCTCCGGAATTGCTAGATTTTCCAGGGTGACCTTCTTGGTTACATAATGAAAACTTCAGAGTTCTCTGGTTCAGCTCTTCTGGAACACACATCACCTAGAATATGTAGAGAGAATAGACCTTAGAGCTGTACGGACCAGACTTTAAGCTGTCTGAACCTTCGTGAGCTATGTAAAGCCAGGCAAGTTGCTTATCCTGTCTGAGGTGTAGAATCATCAGTAGATTCTACATAAACAAGTGATTAGATCTTCTCTGCTTTTCTTGTTCACCATCAGACTCTATCTATTAATAGAATAGTGCCTGCAGAGAATAAGAGTGCAATAAATATCTAAGGAGTGAATGCATGAGGCTATCAATACCTGCCTGCAAGGGTCATGGAAGGGCTGCATTATGTCATATAGTTAAAAGACCTTGTGTTATACCAGGTAAAAAGTAGTTGCTCAATTAATGTCAGTTCCTCTCCCCTCTACTTCCTCCATACTGTAGCTTCTAAATTATCTTCAAAAGTTTTATTCCTGATCTCTTTATACACTTGCTCAATATTAACTGAATTTATCCTTCTTGTATTTTCTTGTTGGTGAACATCAATGTATTCGCAGTAGAAGAGCAGCTCCAGAAGACCTTCGTCTCACTCACTGGTACCTATAGCATGCCAGGTACCGGATACAGAGGGCTGGGGAGATTAATAAAACATAAGAATTGACCTTGAACAGCTCACGCCCAAATGGGAATGACTGTCTGTTTTATTTCCACGCTTTGTTTGCATTCAAGGGATGTGCTGGTCCTAAAGGGCCCACAGAGGATGGCGAAACCTGGAGAGTCAAGAGGTCTCACAGAGTTGACTTTTGAGATGAGCCTTGAAGCTCCACAGATTTCTCCAAATGCCTAATAGGCACCTAGATTCCCAACAAAGTGTGCAGCATTTGAAAAGACAGGGGGGCCGAAACGAGCACCTCTTCAAGAGTTGTACTGTGAGCTCCCAGGTGTTTGATACATGACGACGGTGACAATGACAAGTACCATTTGCCAGCTGCCTTCCTGGGTAAAACCCCTGTCACTAAGGGGCCTTTCCTTCTCTTAGCAGCTGATATCTCAGAAATGTGGAGTAATGTTAGGGCTTTCCTCTGTGAACTTCTTCGAGACCCTATGGTATCTTTGGTGACACAGAACCCTAACCCATCCTTTCCCCAAATTTCCAGCTCACCCACGTTCATCCCCTGTCTCAGCACCCATGTCCATCAGCTCTCCCTACGTCCACAGTCTCCTCCCCCTTCCACTCACGATTCAGTTCAAAGAACCTAAGTGCCTGCAGGCAGCAGAGGCATTCAGAGCACACCATTGTCTGTGTAGACGCAGACTGCCCTGCACACCTGGGAGGGAAGGAAGGAGATGGCCGGGGGAGAAGGCTCCCAGCCTGGGTTCTTATCGGGTCTTTGTCCCACAGGGGTTTGGTGCTAATTTCCCTGGTTGCTTAGACTCGAGTCCTGCAGTATGTCTGACCTATGCCCAGATCCTCTGGGAAAGTAAACAATGATTGCCAAAATAATCCAAACTACGGGGTGCAAAGCTTGGAGGACACGTCCTTCGCGCCCTTTCCCTTGGAGCCCTCCCTCCCCACGCAGTTGCCAATGGTGCTGCCTCTCTCAGGGAAGCCGAAGGTGAGCGTGCAGCTTCTCCGGGCAGCATGGATTTATCTCCTGCCTTAAGTCTCTGGCACATTCTACTTGTGAGCTGGTTGAAACTTTGCATTTCCACTAGAGACTCCTCTACGTTTAGGCCACTAACCCATGCAGGAAGAAATTAACCTTCTTTCCCAGCTGACATGTTCCTCTGTCTCCCCTGTCTCCAAAATGTCCCATATAGTGGCAGTCTCCTCTTTGAATGCTAGACTTTGACTTTTAGTGAAAGGAAATACGCAAGCACAGCATCACTTCCGGAGAAACGAGAGGATGTACGTATTCCGTGTTAGACCAGAGCACTGGACGAGGCTTGCCCTTTCTTGGCAACTGTACGTGCCTCCAGCCTCTTTCCCCAGACCCGCTGGAGGGCAGAGTCTCTTCTGAAGGGCAACAGCACACTTGCTCACTGGTTGTAAAGAAAGTTGTGCTCAGTAATTTTCTGATTAGGGAGAAAGCTGCCGCAGCCAGAGCCAGGGGAATACTCTGTTGCGATCAAGAACCACGGGGCATCTTAGGCTGCTCTTGGAGGGCGTCCAAAGCCTGCTAGCAGCTCCCATGTGAGCTGGAGAGAGCCTCTGACCCTCTTTCCACAGGCAGAGGTCCACGACGTTCAGAACTTCCAGAGAAACACAGGTCCGAGCCTATTCCTGGCCCCATCCTCTGTCACCTGGACAGGACCTTGGATCTTGGATCTTGGACCTTGGACCAGGACTTTGCATCATCCTGGTAACAGCTGGCAAATGAGTCCCAGTGTAGCCGCTTATGCAGGGTGGTGGTGCAGTAAGAGCCTTCATCCTTATGGTGGGCGCATTAATGCCAAATTTGCTCGTTCTAATTAATAACAGTCAGTAAACACCAAAGAGAGCTAATGATGATTACAGGCCGCAGCTCCTGCGTGTTAGCAAACATGCCAGGCAGGTGGCCTCTCCTCCCTTCCCAGGAAAGAGGCTGGGTCTGCTTCTCGCAGAGATGCCTTGCCTCCTCAAGGTCCCCGCCCCCACGGTTAGCAAATCTTGGATGACTTCTCAGCCTGGTCCCTGGCACCTAAGAAAAGACCAAGATCTCACAGGCTAGTCACGGGGGAAGCCTCCTGGGCTGGCCTCAAGATTACAGGGCTAAGGAGGGAGGACTTTGGGTTCTTTGAGGTTCCCAAACAGCTCTCTTGGGCACTTGGGATAAAACAATTTTTTCTATTTTTTTTCTTATTTTTAAAGTATTTTTTCCAATTTCAAAGAAATACAACTTGCTTTGAAAAACTAAAACACTACAGAAGTATGCCAGGAAGAAAGGAAGAGTGTCCCTTAGTCCTCTGTGGGGGGCGGGATGAGCCCCTGGTGTGCTCGCCCCCCTTCCTCAGCTCCCCACCTCCTCCTCTCTCCAGCTCCTACTTAGATGTTTAGGTTTGATTCGCTTTCTATTCTTGGTGCACAAACATTTTCATTCTACTACTAAATTATCCCTCTGTGAATCCTTGATGCCTTGTTTAGTGAAGCTTTCCCCTTCCTCTATCCCTAGACTTTTCCCCCGATTCAAGGATTCTTCCTATGACGATGTACTCCAGGCCCAAGAAGGCAAAATGAGGAAGAGTTTAGCTCCATGGTACTACTAGGAAACCTCATCTTGGAACATTTTCTTTTTGAGTTCCAGGGGTTGTATCAATTAAGCATAATTACATCCACATCCTCTCACTCTGATACGAATCTGAATTTGGAGAATGTTTTACTCCCTGCTCCACGGCCCTGGGCATACAGAGAGTTGCAAAGAGCAGACCTGGTTGGAAGGATGCAGCCTCCTGGGGAGCTCCCCAGGTGAATCCTAGAGAGTCGTAAACTGGATTCTGGGCACTAAGAAGGTAACTAGATGGCGGGGCAGAGGTGGTTTGAGGACTCGGACAGGCCACTGTGGCATCAGAATCTTATCCATAGCTTACTCTGTTCCTGGAGGGCTCCAAACCCCTATCTGTCTGTCATGACTGTTTTGTTAGCCCCAGCCTCCAGAAATCCGTTACTTGAGCTACGAGGGTAATATTTCCTCTGTCACATTGCCACAACTCAGACAAAACTTTCTTCCTTGTTGGGCTGTTTGATCTACCCCACCCAGAACGCATTCCTGAGAGTTTAAGAATGAAGAGAATATAAAATCAATGAAAAGCGGTGTAATTTCTAAGGATGCTTACAAAGTGATTTGGGTAACACTAGAATGGCTTATCTTACTGTCTTTTTAAATGCATGGGGCACGTTTCTTGCATTTCTTTGTTTCTTTTTTGCTGGCCCATGTCTCCCTTTCTGTGCCTGTCAGTCTTTCCTCCATGTTTTTCAGACTCGGCCAGCATTGTTCTCTCTCATCTTTCTCCTTCTCTTTCCTCTTCTTTTCATCACAATAAGGAATGGAAGGGCGTTTCCGAATGTGGTTTGACACATTGAATGCGTTCATTCATTCATCCGTCCATTCGTTCATTCCACCAGCATCCACTGGGCTCCTGCTCCCTGTCACTCTTTGTTGGTCTCAGAACAGAGAGGTGCAGGAATGGTGCCTGCTCTCAAGCCACACTGCGTCGGCAGGGGAGAAGGACGGGAATCGGAGAAACCATGAAGTCCACGCAATATACAGTGGCTATGGGGGCTTAGCGGGGAAAACTCATAGAGCAAGTGACATTTGGGCTGAACAGGAAACTGAGTTCAAAGTGCCACCAAGTAGAGGGTAAGAGGCGGGGGCAGGGGAGAAGACGGATGTTTAGGCAGAGGGAGGTGCTGAGCAAAGGCTTGGGGCATGAGATGGCCCAGATTTTGCGTGCCTGAAAGGAGTCTAGCGTGGTGCGGAGGAAGGTGGTGCGACGCGATCCAGAGACTGGCCTTTGGCTCTGACCATCAGAACCTGGCTATGCACAGATTGTCAGCTTAGGGGTGGGAGGGGACATTTACATGTTACCTAATACTCCACTGTCTTGTTTGAATGTTTATACCACGAGCATGATTTACTCCTATTTAAAAGAAACACTAATATTAATAATGTATAGCCTCATGTACCACGTTAGGTTTCTTCCTTTTTGAGGGCAGGGAGACAGGCAGGGTGAGGAGCAGGGACAGATACCTGCTTCCAGTTGCGGGACTGGAGCTTTGTTTCCTATCCCTGCACTTTAGAAGGGGTATAAGCTCTTTACGTGTTTCTGTAACAAACTAAACCGTGTTGGTTTTTACCTGGGGCTGCGACCCTTGACGGGAACAGGGTTCCCAGGGCTCCGTTAGCAATTGCACTCTATGCCTGCTCACCGTCCCATTTCCCCAGCCCCCACAACAAGACACCCGCCTTTCATCTCAGATTCTGCGCAGCAGGGATTTCTGTAAAAGTTGAAAAATTGCCTATCAATCCCCGGACAATGTAAACTATGCCATGTTTTCGGACGCAGAGGGCTGGCCTGTGCGTCCCTCCCTGCGCAGCTCGCACGCCACGCTGCCAGGTCCTCTCGGTTTCCGTCGGGCTGCAGTCGCCGGAGAGACCCAGCAGCCTCTGCAGCCGCTGGGCCACTGGGGAACGTAAATGGAGAAACCACAGAAACCAAGAGTGACAAGCACCACGCCGAGCTCTCCGCAGCGCTGCCTGGTGACCCTAGGAGGGAATGAGAAATAAATTGGCCTCGGGGTTTGTGGGGAATGCGGAAGGCCCAGAAGAACCCTTCCTCTTTCTTCCATTGCTTCTCAAACTGTCCCCTTCGCCTCATGCTAAACCCATCTACCAGGGCTCAGGAGTGTTCCCTCAGCCTAGCTGGCTTTGTTTTCCCAGGCAGGGCGGGCTTCTCCCTGTCCCTAAACCCCCAGTCCCCAGTCTCTGGGCCTTGGGCCATGGTCCATCCTTTCCATGACGCTCTCCCCTCTGCGTTCCTGTTCTTCCGGGCCCTGCTCCAACGTCCTCCGGCAAAAAGTCCTTCTGAAGAGTTAGCTCTTAGTTCTCTCCTCGTCCCCTCAACCGCAACAGACCTGGATTCCTCACAGTAATCCTATTTCCCTTTTTGACAATCTCTGAAGGTGGGAGCCAGGATTTCCGAGTCTTTGGCATCTCTCAGACCTCACAGCACAGTCTTGGGCAGTAGGTGGCTGATTAGCCCTGTGCTAGGAGTCGTCTGAATAAGATCACAAACTTGTTTCAATCACACCAAGAAGAGCAGGAACTCTGGAAGGAGACGGAGGGATTCAAATTCATCATCTACCACATACTAATTAAGTGGTCTCGGGCAAGTTCCTGAATTTAAATGAGCTTCTCTTTCCATAACATAAAATAGGGATAATCATACTTCTCTGGGAATTTCAGTGACTACTAAATTAGATATGCAAAGCAAGTAACTCAAGGCTTGGGTTTTACTAGGTAGTTAATAAATCTTAGTTCCTTTTCTTCTTTAATCTTGGCAAGAATTTCTCCCTTTGGCCACAAGCATGTTTTGCCTCCACCACCTCCCTCCCCTTCTGCATTTTTCTAAATCAATCCCACCGAGAAGGAAATAACCCACGGGCAGTACCCCCAAGTGATGCCTGGAGGAATGAGTCAGGAGAAGGCAAAACATGATGAGAAAAACAGACAGTCTGTCTCCCTGGAAGGGAGGGGGAAGCTTGATCATCTTTTATATTCATAGTGCTATCTTCTCCCCAGAGACTCAGTGCTATATAACTGTAAAGTTATTAATATAACAATTATGATAACATTTACATTAAATGTGATGCCGACAAGGCTTCATGAGATACAAAAGTTTGCCAATTCCCACCGGAATGGGTATAGCAAAGTCTGCTTTCCCCATCCTGACTTCTTTCTATTCCAATCCAGAAGGACTGCTGGTGGGGTGGGGGGTGGGAGGGTGGAGCCAGAGGTGAGAGGCTGGCATGTGTTGCTTTATTTATTTATGTGATATACAGTAAATACACCCGTTGCCTCTAGGTCTCTTAGTATATCTAAATCCAGCAGTTAGCGTGTACATCAAATGAAAAGAAACAAGCCAACAGGAAACTTCCATTATGGACCAGATATTTAGGGGAAGTTACCACGTACTTGGGAATAAAGGATACTGACACAAAAGGGGTAACAACAGGGATCTACAGTAATAAAGGGCTTGATAGCCAATGACCAGATTGCCCTCAAAACTGGGGGTCCTCCAGGGCAGAAGTCATGTCTTATGCATCCTTATTTTATCTGTGCTGCTCGTGCATATGCCATGGTTAAGAGAATGAATGATTACTGGGCATGATGGCTCACACCTGCAAACCAGCACTCTGGGAGGCTGAGGCAGGAGGATCCCTTGAGTTCAGGAGTTCAAGACTAACCTGAGCAAGAGCAAGACCCCTGTCTCTACCTAAAATAAAAAAAAAAAAAATTAGCTGGGCGTGGTGGCAAGCATCGTTGTCCTAGCTACTGGGGTAGTTATGGCAGGAGGGTGGCTTGAGCTTAGGAGTCTGATGCTGTAGTGAGCTATGATGACACCACTGCACTCTAGCCGGGGTGACAAAGCAAAACCCTGTCTCAAAAAAAAGAACGAACGAATGAATGAACCACATACAAAAAATCCTCTTCACCATTCACTACTCTTTTTAGTGCCTAAAAAGTGACACCAAAAATGTATAGTAACAGTTTAGAGACAGATTAAGAAAGAAAGCCTTATCCCTTTTCAGGATATCGTCGGATCCTGGTCTAGAGTTTGATGGCAGAAACATGGAGATACGGAGGTGGGGGCCTCATTTCTCTGTGACTGTGCCTCCGAGAGCTCTGCTCAGCATGTTGCCATTGGGTGAATCAGGAAATACGTCTTGGGTCACATCTTTTACAAAGAAGAAACTCCAGGAAAAAGGAACTCCTAGAATTTTTTAGTCATGAAAAAAAGAGTCAGAGAGTTACCAACTGCCTACAAGATGTCGGGCACTAAGCTAAGTGTTTCATGTTTATTATCTCACAATGAGATCATGGAGTAACTATTACATCATTCTCAGGACAGTAACAACAACATAACAAACAAACAAAAAAAAACTGTGCTCCAAGGACAGGAAGTTGTCTGTCCCAATCCACAAAGGACTGTGCTTTCTGGTGCCTACAGCTTTTCACCCCATGTGCTCATGTGCTTTGGACACCGAGAAAGGTTTTCAGTAATAGATTCATTCTATTGGAGGTTATTCAAAGCTATTATATGCAGCCCTTAAAAATCTTCATTAGTGAAGCGTCTGGGGAAAAAAATAAAATATTCACATGAGGAAATTAAATTCGTCCCCAAAGATGATTAACATTCTAACATTAACAGTGAGGGTCCATCTTTCAAATAACAACCCGCAATTGCAGGTAACGTATTTTTCCTGCGTCCACGTGTGCACATGTATCATGTCAGCGCAGTTGAATGCGCGGGGGCTTGGCTTCCTGTCCTACAGCGCAGCTGCGTGAACAAACATTAAGGTTTGCCCTGCTCCAGAGGGAGCACGTGCCTCTGGATCTTGAGAATATCCTCACCGACAAAAGAAGCAAGAATAATAACAAGATAATAACAAGAACGATAGATAACTACATTAAATATTCACTATGTGCCAATCCCTGTTCTGAACACATTACATGAAATGTATTAATTAAGCCTCCAAAAATAAAAATAAAAAAGCCCATGAAATAGACACTGTTCTGCCTCTCTTCTAGATGAGGCAGTTTTTTCATGCCTTCTGGATGGCGGAGTAAAAGCCTGAATGCATATCCAAGCCGAGGCT
>RJWJ010013960.1:0-38597 GCA_004363605.1 Indri indri | reverse complement strand
GGGGGCCCCCCAGGCCTACTTGCTCCCAGCTGCTTGGAGCAGGGAGGACGGGAGCCTGCACGCCCTCACCCCTCCCTGTGTGCCAGCTACACCTGTCCCCATTAGGTGCCATTGGGCATTTCTGTGGCACCTTGTCACTGCCTTGTCACGCAGTGTTCTAGGCAGTTCCCCTCCCTCAGGAGAGGGGCACCTGCTCTGGCTCTTGCAGAAATGTGACACCTTGCTTGTCTGTGGAGTGCGGGTCCTCGTATGTCAGTCACTGCCCTCCTGTGCTGTCCCCGGTTGTGTCACTGGGGGGCAACAGTGGGCAGCCTCCCCCTGGGCTTCTGAGGGCCTCCCAGGAGACGTGGACATTAGTCATTTCTGCCTTCCCAGTCCACCTTTCCAATTATTTTCCCTGTCCCCAGCTAAAAATTGACTTTTAAAATCATACTTGAACTGTGTTTTCTCCTCTTCCTCCTCCTCCTCCTTCTCCTCACTTAGGCAAGCCTGTCTGCTTCCTTTCTTTTCCCTGCCTTGGATGGACAGGCTAGACTGTCTCAAAGCTCTCTTCCAGTTCGACATCCCCAGGGCCCAGAACTGCTATAGCGCACCCTGAGATTAGATCCTGAGTGACCCGCCCTTTGCCTCATAACCCAGCAGGGCTCCCACAGATAAACTGTGGCATAAGAAATGTTCAGCTGTGAGGCAGGGAGGCAGCTCAACCAGGCCAGCTCCCCCAGTTCCTGGCCTCTGGTCTTCCCGTGCCCCGGTGGTGTGCACAGAGACCGTCATCCTTACGTCCTTTTCGTTGGTAGTTTTGGGGTTCATGATGTCCCACATCATTGCGTAATACAAAGCAAAGAGCACTCAACTCCCTCAAGGTGTGACCCTGATTTCCCCAGGTATAAAATGATCACCTAACAACAATAGTAGTGCCATCCCTGCCTGCCCTCACAGGGCTGCTGTGGACTAGAGGAGGAAGTGTATTCTAAGGTGCTTTGTAACTTGTGATGCACATGGACATCCAGAGGCCCTCTGGTCAGTTAAATCACTTCTCCTGGGTGACCATCTCCATTTCCGGGGATGAGAAGAGGAAGGAAACAGAGGATCCACTTGGATCTGCGCATCGTGGCTTCCCTTTGAATTGTCTGTGGGGAAACTCCTCACTCTCCCCTCAGACCTGGGCCCCCACAGTGTCGTGGGCCCTGATTGGACAGACGAGGAAACTGTAACCTGCTCAAGGGCATACTAGGGATTCATGGCAGGGCCAGAATTGGCACCCAGAGCTCTCTGGGTCTTAGAAAGCTCTGGAGGTTTCCCACCCCCCTTGCTAGAGCTGGCCTGCCCCAGGAGGATGGTTGGTATGTCCACGTCACTGCTCAAGGGTCCCTCCCCTGCAGGTCGCACCCCTACTCATCACCTCTGCTCAGGTTCCCGGTATCTCCGTGTCCCTGCCCCTGGACCGAGGGACAAGCTTCTCTGATCAGAGCTGCCTCCCTGCCCCAGCACACTGGCCCTCTGATTAATCGTTCACAGAATTGAATGAAAAGCTGAACCTGTACGTCAGCTCGTTAGGCGCAGAGCCCAGGTCTGGTTCAGCCCCGGGGTCCAGGAAGAGGAGCAGCCAGGGCTCTCCTGGCCCCGTGAATGGGCTTCATGCCCCTGTGTTGCTTCCATGCCTCTCCTGCCCAGGGGCTGCCTCAGACCCATCTTCTCTAAGTGCTTCCTGACCTTGCGAGGTCCTTTGTGGGAGACCCAGGCCTGCAAGGTGCACGTGAATTCCTTGCCTGCTGCTCAAGTTTGGGGGCAGGCAGAGCTGCCTGGCGTTTAGTCCACCCAGCTGGCACAACTCAAGGAGCTTTACTCACAGTGGCTGACTGATGGCTCCAAAATCTCAACTCTTCCCAGCTACTCCGTGCTGGCCCGAGGGGCGCCATGAAATAGGCCACTGCACATCTTCCCCTTTGGCCACCACACCTGTCCAGACCCACCCACCCTGGCTGTACTCACCTTCCTGTGCCCCTCACGATAAGCTCTCCTGTCCGTGTTCCTGCCTTCTCCCCAGCTAACCCTTCTCAGCGAGGTCACGCGGGGATCATCTGTTACTTCATTCACTCCAACAGGTCAGAAACAGGACCTGGAAGAAAACCATGTTTCAGTGACTGCATCAAGCACTTACGGAGCACTTGGGCTGTGGAGTCTGACGGCCTGCAATCAAAATCTGGCTCCACCAGTTCTTCGTGAGTGATCTTGGAAAAACTATTTAATGTCTTTAAGCCTTTGATTTCCTAATCTGTAATACAGGAACAGTAACAGTACCTAACCATAGGGCTGTTGTAACATTAAGTGGGGTAGTGCACATAAAGAATTTAAAACAGTATCTGGTATTAAAAGCTATTACCAGTTGTATTAGTAGTTTTATTACTATTAGCCACTGCCACTGTTAAACACTAGGAATGCTTTAATAAGACACAGCCCATGCCCTCAAGGGCGCCTGGGGGAAAGACAGGTAAGTATTTATAATGTGAGGTATGAGTTGGCCAATAGGCAATGCAGAAGAGGAAGCCCCAAATCAGACTTCCTGCAGAGGCGCAGCCCCCTCCATCTCCCTGGAGACCCTGTCAGCTCACCGTTCCCTCCTGGCTCCCCCACGACAGCACAGCACCTGCCAGGGAATGCCCTGTTGCTCAAGAGCTATGCGAGGCCCACATGGCACAAGACTGTGACAGTTCATCAGCCTCCACACCTCCTCTCAGCCAAGCAACACTGCCAAGAAAAACCCAAGGGCAAATGAGAAACCAGTTGTGATCTGCCCAGTAAGCAGGTGGCAGTGCAGCAGTCCGGCCCCGCCTACAGTGTCTCCTGGAGTCTGAGGATGGAAGGGGAAGCAGACACTCTGGCACCAGTTTCCTGAAGGTCCAGTCCATCCAGCTGTTCTGTGGGGAGCAGCCCAGGAACCGGAGGCAGCCACCATGGCCCAAGGTAGGGAAGGCTGGTGGGGTTGCTGAGTGCAGGGACGAGGAGGACAGGGAGAGACTGTAGGAAGTCAAGGGGAGGAGGGTGGATTTGGAGGTGGAAAGGAGTAAATATAGAACTGAAGCAAGACCAGTAAGAAGCCCAGAAACCTCAGAAGCCACTGGTGGCCTGAGAACCAGGAGGCAGGGTGGAGGCTGGCAGGTAAACACGGGCAAACAGCCCTGGCTTCCACAGCGCTGTGGAATGGGGCAGGGACAGGGATTTGGGGGTCAGGGTTCCTGTCCTCTGCCACTAGCTGACCCTTGACATTGGGCAGCTCATTTCTCCTCTAGTGTCCAACCTCGTGCCTGAAAAATGAAGGGTTGGACCAGATAATCCTGAAGTTGTCTTCCTGCTCTAAAGTTGTCTGAATTGTCATATCTTCTCCTCTTCCCCTTTCAGGGGGTCTGTTTTTATCTTAGCTAATCTTCCCACCACCAACCTTCTCTCTGTATCATCTTCCTCTCTCTGGAAAGAGCTGCTATGAAGATTAGATGGTTAGTTGAAACCATTTATAGGAATAGGCTTTAAACTTGCTCCACAAATGTAACAGCCTCACCTTCCCTTACTACTTTTTGTGTTTAAATCTTTACTTTAAAATTTTTATAACTTTTAATTACACAAGAAATATACGAATACATAGTTGGAGTAAAACAAATCAACAATTACAGATAAAGCTATAGTTCCCGGACTTCCACCCTCAACTGCAGACTCGTCTCTAGAGTAACCACCGTTACCTGCCTTTTGTCTACACATTTACATTCATATATTGTATGAACGAATATACTCAATGAAATACGTAGGATTAGTGCATGTGACTTTTTTCGGTATATCCATGGCATCAGCATATTGTATACATTTTTCTTCAACTTAATTTTTTCACGCAATAGTAAGTTTTGGAGCTCTATCCAGGCCAGTCAGTACCTAAATCTCTAGACCTCAATATTTTCCATAGTTTGGGTGTACATAATTTATATATCCAGTCCCCTATTGCTGGTCATTGAGGTTGTTTCCAATTTTCCAGTTATGTAAGCAATATTGCGATGAACACTCTTATCCATGCATCTTTGTGCTCATGCGGGAGTCTCTCTCTAGAACAACTACTAAGATCACTTACTTTAAAAGTTCTTCCGACAGTCTCCTTTCTATTTCCCTGATCATTTACCTCATTCTCCTCTCACCTCAAGGAGAGCAAATATGCCCAGTACTAAATGAACCTCCTATGTGAACAGCTGGTATCTGGGCTGAAGGATCTTCCCCGTCGTAGGCAGAGATTAACATGCCCACGATGTCTCCAGAGGATGAGACTCCACGGCTGTGCTTGCTGTCAGGCAGATGCTGCCACACCTGTTGGGTAGTCTGGGTCATGTGCCCAACCTGAACTGGAGCCAGTTAGTCAATTGGTCTCCCAAAGGGGTGAGCTTCTTTTTCCACCACTAGGAAAAACCTGAGTGTTTTCCCAACGGGCAGTGGATCAGGATGTTCCTTCTGAGCACAAGTGAAAGCCAGCGGTGGGCGGCAGTGGTTGGGTGCTGGAAAGAGCCCTGGACTTGGGTCAGGAATCCTGGTTTAACCTTAGGCAAGACATTTAATCTACCTGAACCTCAGTTTTCTCATCCGCATATGTAGACGACATGACATTTTGTCCCTCCAAGGTTACAGTGAGGATTAAATGAGGTAACTGTCTCAGAGTGCCCAGCACAGTGTCCGGCAATAGTAGACAGGCCCTCGATACAGTGTTGATGGACTCTGAAATCTGAAATAAGTACAGGGTGATTTTGCAAAAGATAGAGGACTCTATTCAACCTGGCAAGCCTTTCTGAGTACCTACAATGTGCTGATCTTTATGTTTTAATTTCTTTTGTAATAATAATAATAATAAACTACATTATGAAAAAGATGTGTGTGAGTCAGGTGTTGTGTAAACATGTTTTCATTTCTCTTGGGTGTATACCTAGGCATGGAATTGTTAGGTCATATGGTAACAGTAATCAAAAGAACTTAAAGATGTTTAAGAACGAAGTTTGATATTTATCATGGTATTTTGGTGCAGTTGATTTGCTTCATATTTGTTTATAACAGCTTTATTAAGACACAATTCGTACACCATAAAGTCCACCCATTTACAGTCCACAACTCAGTGGTTTTTAATATATTCACAAAGTTTTGCAAACATCACCACTATCTAGTTCCAAAACATTTTCGTCGCCTCAAAAAGAATTAGCAGTCATGTCCCATTCCACCATCCTCCAGCCCCTGCCAAACCCTAACCTGCTTTCTGTCTCTGTGGATCTGCCTATTCTGGACAGTTCATATCAATATAATCATACAATATGTGCCCTTTCATATCTGACTTCTTTCACTTAGCATAATGTCTTTAAGGTTCAACCATGTTACAGCATGCTCAGCATTGCTTTTTATAGCCAAACAATACTCTATTATGTGGATATACCCCATTTTGTTTATCCATTCATCAGTTGATGGACATTTATGTTGTTTCCAGTCTTTGGCTATTAGGAATAATGTTGCCATGAACATTCAGGTTTTGTGCAAAATATGTTTTCATTTATCTTGGGTGTATACCTAGGGATGGAATTGTCAGGTCATGTGGTAACTCTGTGTTTAACATTTTGAGGAACTGTTTTCCAGAGTGCTGCACCATTTTACAATCCCGCCAGCAATATATGAAGGTTTCATTTTCTCCACATCCTGACACTGCTTATTTTCTACCTTGCTTATTATTGTCCTCTTATCATTGTGCATGTGAAGTGATACCTCATTTGCATTTCTCTAATGACTGATGATGTTGAGCATCTCTTCATGTGCTTATTGACATATCTTCTCTGGATAAATGTCTGTGCAGATCAGTTGCCCATTTTTTATTTGAGTTATTTGTCTTTTATATCACAGAGTTGTGTAAGTTTTTAAAAAATATTCTACATACAAGTCCCTTATGAGATACATGATTTAAAATATTTTCTCATATTCTGTGGGTTATCTCTTCATTTTCTTGATGGTGTTCTTGAAGCAAAAGTTATTAGTTTTGATGAAGTTCAATATATCTGTTTTCTTCCTTTCACTGCTTGTGCTTCTGCTGTCATATCTAAAAAAAAACACACAAAAAAAAACCATTGCCTAGAGCAAGATCATGAAGATTTACCCCTGTGTTTTCTTCTACGAGTTTTGTAGTTTTAGCTCTTGTGTTTAGGTCTTTGATCCATTTTGAATTCCTTTTTATATGTGGTGTGAAGTAGGCATCCAACTTCATTCTTTCGCATATTGATATCCACTAGACCTAGCACCATTTTTTGAAAGGAGCATTCTTTCCCCATCGAATTGTCTTGGCACCCTTGTCAAAGATCAATTGAAATGTGAGAACTTATTTGTAGACTCTCATTTCTATTCCACTGATCAATATGTCTATTCATATGTTACTACCACATTGCCTTGATTACTGTAGCTGTTCTGTAAATTTTAAAATAGGGAAGTGTGAATCCTCTATCTTTGTTTTTCTTTGTCAAGATTGTTTTGGCTGTTATGGAGCCCTTATATTTCCATATGAATTTTAGGATCCAGTTGTCAATTTCTGCAAAGTGGCAATTAGGATTTTCATAGGGATTGTGTTGAATCTGTAGATTAATTTGTCATATTAATGATACTGTCTCCAATCATGCACATGGAATGTCTTATCATTTATTTAGGTCTTCTTTAAATTTTTTCAATGATGTTTTGTCTTTTTTTTCTTTTTTGTGGTCCAGTTTTGCACTTCTTTTGTGAAATTTATTACTAAGTATTTCATTCTTTTTGATGCTATTATAAAATGGAATTGTTTTCTTAATTTTTTTCAGATTATTCATTGCAAGTGTATGAAATATAGTTGATTTTTGTATATTGATATTGTATCCTGCAACCTTGCTGAATCTGTTTATTAATTCCAATTTTTTTGTGAATCCCATAGGATTTTCTATACACAAGATCATGTCATGTGTAGAGATAATTTTACTTTTTTTTTTTTTGATCTGGAGGTCTTTGATTTGATTTCTTTTCTTTTTTTCTTTTTTTGTTTCTTTCTTTCTTTCTTTCTTTCTTTTTTTTTTTTTTGTTGCCTAATAGCCCCAGCTGGAACCTTTAGTACAATGTTGAATAGATGTGGCCAGAGCAGACATCCTTGTCTTGTTCCTTGTCAAGAAAGCCTTCAGTCTTTCACTATTAAATATGGTGCTTGTTGTGAGTTTTTCATAGATATCCTCTATCAGGTTGCAGAAGTTCCCTTCTACTCTTAGTTTGTCAAGTATTTTTACCATGAAAGGGTGTTGAATTTTGTCAAATGCTTTGGTTCATTTTTTAAAAATCTAAATAAAGCCAAGACAAAGCAGTGAAGTCTCTGTACTTATTGGCTTACATCTAGTGGTAAAAGAGGCACAAATTTAAAAGCAACTAAGAAAAACATTTGACTACCTCATGCTGAGCCTAAACTTAGTAGAAGTTTGTTGCTAGAAATGAACAAATGAGCATGACATGTAAATTAACTTGTCAATTAAGCAGTTAAGATTGTCTATGAGAGATGCAGCTAAGTGCTGCAGATCAGTGGGCAATGGGAAGAAGGGTGGGCCAACTGGGGCAGGCTTCATGAAGGAGGACAGGCAGGATTTGGTTAGATAGTGAGGGGCCATTCTGAGTTGAGGCTACAGCAGAAACAAAATACACAGACAGGTAGGGGTACCATTTGCTTAGGGACAGATCGTCTACAGGAGAGGGCCCATGCTGGGAGTGGTGAGAAGTGAGAATGCAAGAATAGGTTAAGGACTGGTATGGAGAGTTGTAAGTGTCAGGGTAAGGAGTGTGCCTTTTATATAGTGACTGTAAGATACCTCAGAACTTTTGAAGCAAAAGGATGGCACGATCAGATTTTCTTGAGGAAAGGTAATCTGATGATGCGTTAAGGGTGGGTGGTAGGCAGAGAGACAGGAGGCAGGAGACCTCACAGGGACTATTACGGTCACTAGGTGTGAGGTGAGGAGGTTGGAATCATGTAAATGTGGAAAGGCACAGATGGACACCAGAGATGTTTTAATGGAAGGAGTGGAGGGACTTGGTGACACACAAATGGATGCAGGCTAAGGAGCTGGGTGAGCCAATTGTGATTTAAAGACCGTGAGCCCACCAGGTGACTGGGGACCAGGGCAGGAGCACGTCAAACACGGAGGAGTCAGAATCGGAGCCCTCTGGGAGAGGCACTCTTGGAGAACAGTGACGTCAGTCTGTGTCTTAGCAGAAGCTCCAGAAGGCTGGGAATGGAACTTTCTTTGACTGTCACCAGCCTCCAAGCTCCCAGGGCATTGGGCACATGGCATTAGTGGTGGTCAGAGAGCCAGAAAATTGCTAAAGGAAAAGCATCTAACTCAGAGGCAGCTGACCCTGGGACAGCTAACCCAGGGACTTGCACCCAGGTCTGGAGGCTGGTACAGGGGCAAGTGAGACTATTAACTTGAGTCTAAGAAAGTGGATACTGGGGTGAATCTGAAGATATGCTAGGCTGAAGGGGGCAATCAGACTTGACCAGGTCTGTGAAAGGAGTTGGACAGAGGCAGAAAACCGTGCACCCAAGGAGGGTGTAAGGGAGAAGGGGACAGAGCATCAGAAAAGTAAGGGAGAAAGGAAGGAAGGAAGGAATGAGGGGGAACTTGCATGCATGGAGCCTTGTTTAATTCTCACTAATCCTGTCAGGCTGGCATTATGGATTCTATTTTACTGATGTGGAAACTAAGGCTCAGAGATTAAGTTACTTTCTCAAGTTTGCACAACTAATAAGTGGTAGACAGGATTGGACCGGCCTCCAAACCTTGAGTCTGCCTCTGGCTGCCTCATTGCAGGGCTAGAGGTGGCCCTCACAGACTTCCAGAGCTCCAGGAACAACGTGCGGCACCACACACAGGAGATCAGCGTTAACCGCCTTGTTGTTCGCCGGGGCCAGGCCTTCAGCATCACCCTGTACTTCAGTAACCGGGGCTTCCAGCCAGGCTTGGACAACATCATCTTTGTGACTGAGACTGGTGAGGACCCCAGCTGGCTCACAGGGGCTGTGTGTGTGTGTGTTGGGGGGACTTTGGGAGGGGCTGGGAGCTCACCACAGAGGGTCTCAGCTCTACTTCCTTCCCAGGATCCCTGCCAGACCAAGCCAAGGGGACTCAGGCCGTGTTCAGCCTGACAGGCCGTGGTGGGCCCAGCCCCTGGATCGCTTCTCTAGGGACCAATGGGCCCACCTCCCTGGAGGTGAGCCTGTGTGCTTCTCCCACGGCGGCTGTGGGTCGGTACCTCCTAAAAATTCACATTGACCCCTTCCAGGGGTCTGTCACGGCCTACCAGCTCGGGGAGTTCATCCTACTCTTCAATCCCTGGTGCCCAGGTAAGGCAGGGTGCTCACAAGGGGTCCCTCATCTCTATCCGTGCTGCCGGAGAAATAGGCTTGACAGTTTCTGGACCCTGCTCCACCCACAAACCTCCCCAAACCCATGCACTCAGCATCCACCCCCAACCACCCACGACCAGGGCAGGGAGACCTCGCTATTTATTTAGTTATTTAGAATTTCCAAATTTTGAACCAAATCATCTTTACTTAAATAGAAAACTATTACAATCCAGTTTGACCACTGTTAACATTTACCTTTATCATGCATTTTTAAGTTAACTTGAGTTTTTCATTATAAAAGAAAAAAATGTACTACATTGACTATTTGTTGAATAAAGTAAAGGGTAAAACCAAAAAAGAAAAAGAAAAGAAAAAAAGAAAAGAAATGAAAGGTATAAGGCAAAAAGTAAAACCTCCCAATATCCAAGTTCCATTCTCCAGTGGAACAAGGAATGTTAACATTTTCTTGTGAAGCTTTATAAAAGTGTTCTTGCTTAATCAAATATGTGTGCATGTGTGTGTATGTGCGTGATTCTACAATGCATACCACAAACAGGATTATGTAATACACACTATTCTCCAACTTGCTTTTTTCATTTAACAATTTAACTTTGGACATGTTTTCCCATCAGAACATTCTTCTTAATGGTTACAATTATTCTACTGTTTGGATGCACCAAATGTTTTTAACTAGTATCCTATTTTTGTCTGTCTCAAGTTTTTTTCTTCTACAAACAAAGCCACAGTGACTATCGCATACTACCTTGTCCCACAAGCCCTGTCCTCTAAATCTACTTGGGGGCATGGGTAGATATATAGACAGATGTAAGGACACGGTGTGGGCAGAATGGAGCACAAACCAGGAGAGAGTCAGGACAGAAGGAGTCAGGGATAGGGAATGGGTCTGGTGTGCCTTTCCCCAGAGGCCAGACTCAACCAACTTTTGCTTCTGACTTAGAGGATGATCTCCTTCCTGTCACCACTTCCTTCTAAGTTCTCCCCCAGTCTTATCCCTCTCCTTGGGAGGGAGCCTGCTGGGTTGCATCAGGACCCAAAACCCTGGCTGGGCTCTAAAACCTCTAACTTCCTCCTACCTCCTTGTCCCTGAGTGGCTCAGAATTCTCGATCACCAGCCAGGGGAAGAGGCCCAGCCACTGGATCAAGAAAGGCCAGTCTTCTCTCTGTCTCTGCTTCTATCTCTCTTACATACATACACATACACCCCTCCTGGCCTCCAAGACCACGGGTTTCAGATTTGTACTGAGGACTTTCTGAGGTGTGGGGAGGAAAGCGAACTGCAGGGACTTCTCTCCTGAGCTTATGCCGCACCTGGTCCTGGGGAGACCCAATGCTGGGGCTGGGGATTGGTATGAAGACAGGATCAGCTGCCCCATCACAGTGCCCCATAGCACTGTGGGAGGGGGAGGTTACTGGCTGGGAAGCCCACCCTATAGCTCAGGCCACTGCTGGCCCTGGCTGTTGAGGAGGGATGTGTGCGATTTTGACCCTGACCCTGCAGCTTCTCACCATACCAGTCCAAACCCTCAATAAAACATCTCAGCAAGGAGTCCTCCTATATGGGCTCCTGTCAGGCTGTGTCTGAGGCTGCCTCTGAGGACGTGAGGGGGCCCCTTCCCCTTAGGGTCATGCAGAGCTTCCAGACAGTTCCAGGGCACTGCAAAGAGAACATCTGCCCCCATGACCTTTTGTTTGTTTGTTCTTAACTTGAAATAGCTAATTTTTTATTTCATAAAAACAGCATGTTCCTTTCAGAAAATCTAGAGAATACCAATAGGCAAAAAGGAAAAAAAATACAATTACAATTAATGTCTTGGGATAAGCTTGAAAATCGTCTATTCATAGACATATATATTTTTTAACAAAAGTCATTTCATGGTGTCCACGTTGTTTTATAACCTATTTAAACTTCATATATCACATGTGATTTCCACATCCATATATACAATTCTGCCACCTTATATTAATACCATGCAGAATTCCGTGGCGGAGATACCCTGAAGCTCTTTAACCAGTCTCCAAGAACGGGGCACTTAGGTCCTTCCTGGCTTTTCAGTATTATAAACAGCACTCAATGAACAGTTTAGTATCTACACCTTTGTGCACATCCTAAATACTTTCCTTAGATTAGATTTCTACAAAAGGAATGCTGAGGTTGATGCCAGACCTTAAGTTCTGGTTTGCTCTTTTCCAACCAAGACTGATATAGCAGAAAGAGCACAGAATAGGGAATCGCATGGGCTGTGCTCAAATTCCAGCTCTGTTACTTAGGTGTGATTTGGGCAAGTTACTTAATCACTCTGAGCCTGTTTTCTCAACCTTAACATGGGGCCAGGGTGTAAATGTGATTGGAAACCAAGAAATTCCACCAAAGGTACATTTTTTATTATTCCATTTATGTTTATATTGAGCCTGTTGCTGGCGCTGGGGATATGGAATCCCCAAGACCCGCCCCCTCGTGCCCCTCTGGTGTCGCGGGGTGCCCTCTCCACAGTTTCCATGGAACTGCGGGGATGGGAATGGGCAGGAGGGGCAAGATGACTTTTCTGCTTTGCATCCTCCCACTTCATTCCTAGAGGACGCTGTCTACTTGGACAGTGAGCCCCAGCGGCAAGAGTATGTCATGAATGATTACGGCTTCATCTACCAAGGGAACAAGAACTGGATACGCCCGTGCCCCTGGAACTATGGACAGGTGAGTCTCAGCCCCTTCAAAGCCATCCAGGCCCTGGGCTGGTGGGGAGAGGGGAGCGGGATGCGTGCAAGGTTCACCAGAACTGCTGACCAGCGCTAGCTAAAGGCACCATGGAGACGTGGGATGCGAGCCCAGGTGGCTGCAGGAGCAGCCATAGGAAGTGGGGAGACATGAGGCTGGAGAGCTGGGGGTCCAGATCTGGGAGGGACTCCTAAAGGAGGTTGGATCTTTGATTTTCTAGGCCATAGGGACCTTTGAACATTTTAAAGCAGGAAAGTGAACTGGTCAGACTGTCCCCAGGAGAAGATGGGTCAGAGAAGCCTCCTAATTCTGCTTACTGCTCAGCATTTCAGGGGAATAAATGCAGTCATTTACAGTCATTCAATACACATGTACCGGGTTCCTGCTGTGTGCTGTGCATGGTGCCAGGTCTGGGGTCTAGGCTTGTGAAGACAGCTGGATTGAGATAGAACGTCACTCAGGCAGGAAAGATGGACATTGACCACAGCACACAACTGAGTCTGATGAATAGAGGGGATGCGCCCAGGGCTACAGAGCTAAACCAGGCTCAGGGATGGGGAAGATCTCAGAGGGCATGGCAGTCACACCCCGTCGGAAGGACCAGGAGGAGCCTGCCTGCCTTGGGTGGGAAGTTTCACATGCCATTAGTCAGTCTAGAGCCCCATTGAATTGCGGGTGCCATGGCAGGTTGGTGCCATCACCTCAGCAGTAGCTGCCAATGACAGGCTGAGTCAGCAGGTAAGTGAAGCAATGTGGTTCTAGCAAGAACATTCCAGGGGCTCCAGGAGTGTGGAGATTGAGGGGAAAAGAGGGAGAAACAGGCTTTTCAGCTAGTCAGACTCATTGGAAATAAAACAAAACACGGCAGTAGCAACAGTGACTTCTAAATGAAGGCGAAGGGACTTGACGTGCAGGGCACACACACCAGGTGAGTTGTGACCCCAGAGCTTCGAGCCCCCAGCCCTGAATGGGAGGCAGGCCATGGCTGTTGTATTGGACAGTAACCTTCCAAATGGGTTTGTATTCCACAAACACACTCCCTCGGAGAGCTGGGTGGGGCAGGTCATGTACATTTTACACACTCCCACGTGCCAAGCCTCCCCAGTCTGCATCTCCCCCTGCAGTTTGAAGACAACATCATAGACATCTGCCTGACGCTGCTAGACAAGAGCCTGCACTTCCAGATTGACCCAGCCACAGACTGTGCCCTGCGGGGAAGCCCCGTCTACGTCAGCAGAGTGGTGTGTGCCATGGTGAGGTCCCTGGGGTGCCCGGGGCAGGAGGAAGCTGTGTGGGGGAGTCCTGCCCACTCAAAGTCACCTGCTGCAATGGGGGAATGAGGAGGTGAGAGGAGGGACCCCCTGGCAAAGCCATTTTGGATGAGACTGACACCAGAACGTAGGTAACAAGTTTTCTCAATTGAGGTCTGAAATAGCTGAGTTCAGGCTGTCACCTCTATTAATTCCAAATTGCATATTTTGGGAAAGGCTGAGTGTAGCTCCGGTTTGGGAAATGATCTTGTTTCTGAATTTCCTTTATTCTGAGTATTTTAAAAAGCTCTCAGAGCCAGGATCCAGCTTTGCAGGGGACGGGAGGATATGGGGTAAGGGGGCATTTAGAAACAGAATAATAAACTAATTAACAGTGGAGCACAAGTCAGAATAGCTGGCCCCCACCTCCAGCCCTTCCCTAGCAGATCTGGAAGTCCCCAGTAAAAGGAGGTCAAAGGTCTCCTCTGTGTGCCAGGCCACAGGCCTTCCAAGGCAGCCCCGACGTCACATCTTACTGAAGAAATGGATGTTTCTAACACTTCCCCACATGTGTGCCCTTCAGATCAACAGCAATGATGACAGTGGGGTGCTCAATGGAAACTGGAGTGAGACTTACACGGACGGCATCAACCCTGCAGAGTGGACGGGCAGTGTGGCCATCCTGAAGCAGTGGCACGCCACTGGCTGCCAGCCCGTGCGTTACGGGCAGTGCTGGGTCTTTGCCGCCATCATGTGCACAGGTAGGAGGTGGAAAGGGCCCCATGGAGAGACGGAAAGTGTAGCAGCGCATGTGTGCGCCCTCTGGGCTTTTCTTGTCCCAGTCTCACACAGTGCCCACCCAGGTGCATTTGGAAGGAAGCCCTTTCCCTCCAAAATGCCTCATCACAGACCTCAGGCTTCACACATTTGGGCTTATTTCAGACCATGGCTCTGAAGGGACAATCACACTTCCCTGGACACCTGGTGCCCTTCTGAGCTTGGGCAACCTAACATTCCTAAGAGCCTGGCTGGGAATTGTCCAGGTCCAAGGTAGACATGAGACCAGAGGCTGAGTAACTGGAAAACTTGCAAACCGACTAGTACTCTTTCTGAGCACAGAGAACAGGCTTAATGAAGATATGCACATGGAGGGGAAATGTGCATCTGGGCTGTGCTGTGGGCCATGGGGCCAGGGCGAGATGGCAGCCGAGTAAAATGACCTTGAACTTGGAGTTGTCACAAGGTCAGAGGACCTGCCCACCTGACTCAGGCCAGGGAGTTAAGGGTGCCCCTAGTCCTCACCCTCATCTGCCTCCACACCTAGCCCGGCTCTCAGCCTCTTTCTTGGCATGAATGTCCTGACTAGGGTCACAATCAGGAAGTTATTAGTCGTGTCAGCTGGGATTGAGGCCAAGTAAGACTTTCACTCACGTGACTCTGTAGTTGAATCCAAGGAGGCCAGATCTGCCCATAACTTGGAGTTTATTGAGGGCTTGGGCCTCCTGTGTAGGAATTCCCTATTTGACAAAGCTTGATGCAATCTGTGTGCTGGGCCTGTCTCTGGGCTCTTGGAAGAATGTGACAGCCCTGGAGGAAGCTCAGAGAGCTCCAGGCTGCTGAACAGACGGTGCCAGCCTTCAGTCCAAGGGCACAAGGAGGCTTCCGTCAACACTGACAGAGAGTGACCGCACAAGTTGATGATGATGGTTGGTAAGTCCAGAGCTTACTCTCTGCAGCTGCAGGGCCCAATTATGAGTTGGATGGATGCTTTGAATGCCCAGGGATAAGAAACAAGGAAATCCACAGCTTTGAAACCCAAAGTCACAGAGATCTGGGTGAGGTGGGAGGTCTGAGTCATTCAGAAGCAGGCACGAGACTGCAGGCAGAGAATGGATCTTGTAACAAGATAGGGAATTTTCCAGTGCGTGGAAAAGCCTAGTGTCTAATGGGCCTGGCGTGTGTGCAGAGGGAGTGAGCGGGTTTGGGTGTGGGTGTCTGGAACTGGGTGATGAGAGAAGTGGAGTCAGTGAATGGAGATTACACGAGAGCAGACCAATTAAAATGTTTATGAAAATCATGGCCCCTTGGTGACCTGGTAAACAAAGGGAGGGGCAGGGTGTGTCAAATGTGGCCCTGTCCAGCTCCAGCTCAGTCAGCACCAGCCTTCCCTCAAAGGGCCACCGTGTCATACATTAATAAATGTAGCAGTTTGAAAAACTGGTTCATTCCTCCAACAATACTTACTGAGTCCTTATTCTATGCCAAGCACTGTGTTCCAAGTACTCTTGGGTACAGAGATGTACCCTAGCCACTGTCCTCCACCAAAGTTGAAGTTAAGGATTTAGTCAAACTCCCTAACTCAATACAGCCACCAAACATGTTTTAAAAAAAATTATTATTATTTCACAGCCACAATAGCTAGTGTTTATTGGGGACTATGCTGAAAACCTTGATAGCCTAGAGTAGTGGCAAAGCCCATGGCCTCTGGAGGCAGACTGTTTGGGGTTAAATACAAACAGTACCATTAGCTGGTGGAATAACCTTGGGCAGGTCACTTAACTTGTACCTCAGTTTCCTCATACGTATGACAGGGAAAGTAATGAGACTTACCTTATAAGGTTACTGAAAAGATTGAGTGAGTTCGTACATGGAAAGTGCTTGAAATAGTGCCTAGCTATAGCGAGGATTCAGCAAGTATTAGCTACGGTTGTCTA
Source organism: Indri indri (assembly GCA_004363605.1). Classification (NCBI taxonomy): domain Eukaryota; kingdom Metazoa; phylum Chordata; class Mammalia; order Primates; family Indriidae; genus Indri; species Indri indri. The sequence continues at coordinate 22,493 of RJWJ010013960.1, read as the reverse complement.
GTTTGATTCCCTAAATGACCTTAGGAGGTAGGGTCTATCATCATCTCCACTTTACAGATGAGGAAATTGAGTGGCAGAGCCAGTCTCACTCCCAAGTCTGGCTAACTCTGCAGGCCATGCTCTAACCACTGTGCCATACCGCCTCATGAACATTGCTAGCAGCTGCCATTTATCCAGCACCCACTAGGTGCTTCAGGAATGCACTGGGCACTCTCACCATTTCCAATCCTCACAACCACCTGCACAGTAGATATCATTACAGCCATTTTACAGATGAGAAAACTGAGGTTTAAAGTGACCAAATGACTCTTGTCTGACTTAGAAGTGCATTCTCCTTTTTACAGCTCTGCCTCCCAGTGTTGCCATTCAAAATGTCAACATATTAACTTCAACTTCCCATAGGAAAATCATCAAAGATGTGTGCATCAAAGATACAATTATAATTTTTTGCACAGGCTGTTTTCTTGTCATTCATTTAGTTGGCTGTTACTTGCAAATTTCAGAGAAATCCCTGGCACTCAGGGCCAGCTACCCCAAAGCTCCAGGTCATTGGGCTCTTCCTGCTCTGGCTGCCCACTCCTTGACAAAGTGACCCTCAGCCCTTGGCTGAGGTCTGGGAAGTAGCCAGGATGCTTTGCACGATAGCAAGGGAACAGAGGGGACAGTGATGTTCTGTTGCCTGAAAATTCTCCCCAAAAGCCAGGTGTGAAAAAGCCACACGGTGTATGATTCCATACATATGAAATGCCCAGAACAGGCAAATTCACAGAGACAGAAAGTTATAGTGGTTGCTTAGGACTGGAGGGAGGGGATAAATGAGGAGTGACTGCTAATGAATATAGGGTTTCTTTTTGAGGTGGTAAAAATGTTCTGGAATTAGATAGTGGGAATTGTTATACAACCAGTGAATACATTACAAACCACTGAACTGTACACTTTACGAGGGTGAATTTTACGGCATGTGAATTATATCTCTCAAGAAAGTTGTTTAAGAAAAACCCAGGCATCCTGGGAACATGCCCGGTCTATTCTTGCTCATACCTGCATGGGGTTGGAGGTTGAGGTGGGGACAGCAATGACTTGGGCTGACAGTTGGAAGACACTAACGTGTGACTATGAGCAGGTCTTTTGGCATCATTCCCTCCTCTGAAAAATGGGGCCCTAGGTTCCAGGAGTGGCTGTGGGAAGGGGAGGTGGGAAACAGTGTGGGAGCTGGACGGCTGCATGGTTGGGACTGGTCCCCCTCTTCGACCAAAACAATCCCACTTGTGTGCCTTTTATACATTGAATCCCCACTTATGATTGACTTGCATATAGGGTCCTCTGCTTACAACTTCTTTGAAAATTCCTGAGATAGATTTTATCGAGATTTCTTTTCTTTTCTTTTTCTGGCTAATTTTTAAAGTTTTTGTAGAGACAGAGTCTTGCTATGTTGCCCAGACTGGTCTCCAACTCCTGGCCTCAACTGATCTTCCCAGCTTGGCCTCTCGAAGTGCTGGGATTATAGGCATGAGCCACCACATCTGGCCTAAGAATTTTTTCTAACTCAGTTGTGTAGTGGCCCCTATAAAGTAGCTCAACTTCATTTCAGTTCAATAACCCTTGTTTTCATTGTTTTCACTGAGCCCTAAGTCTCAAAGAAGAACCTCAGCCAAGACCGTGGTGCGGTATTTTGCCCCAACCTTTCTTTAGCTCCCAGTCTGAACTCTCTTTTGTGCGATGCCCTGGCTTAAATACAAATCTACCATTATTTTTCATTGACTTATGAGATACCAAGATTGAATGGAATGTTCCCTCATAGGGTTGTTGATTAATACGTGACAAGTATTTACAAAGATATCTGGCACACAGTTACTTTTACCTAAATGTTAGCTATTATAATTAGTCTGATATTGTTTTACTTTCTGCCTCTTGGGCTCCAGAGGTGTGGCTGGGTCTCGTTTAAAAGTTGTTTCTAGCTATTTCCCAAACTTCAGTTCCCCATCTGCTCTACCACTTCTTCCTTCTATTTTCTTTCTTTCTTCCTTGGAATGTTTAGGGTTAAATTAATCATGTCCTTCATTTCATGGCACTTATCATAATTGATCTGTGTCAGGCCCCTCTTTTTAAAAAATTAATTAACTTATCAATTTCTCCCTTTATCTCACCTAGAAGTTCATCTTCATGCTTACACAGATCATCACTCAGCCAAAACTTGGAGGGACCCCTCTGTGGATCTCTGAAATACTCTCTCTTCAGCTCTCTCCTCTCCATACAACTCTACCCTGCAAACTCTAGGCACTTCAGCTTCCCTGAATTGTGATTTCATCTCCTCAACCCAGTGAGACTGCTCAGCTCTGCTTGGGCTTCTCCTTCCTGTGTTGTGGCATGGGAGCTGCCTCTAGGAAGTCCCTCAGTTGGAATTTGTCCAATATTTTTCTCATGATTGGACTAGAATGATGTGTTTTGGAGAGGAAAACCACAAAGGTGGAGTGCCATTCTCATCACATCATCTCAAAGGTACACACTATCAACATGGTTATCACTGCTGATGTTGACCTGGATACCTGGCTGGCGTAGTTGGGCCTTTGCTGGCATGGACTGGCAGGGGTGAGGTTACAGCTTTTGTCTGTGCAGTTAGTTTGTCCAAACCAGAATCTAATTTGGAACCAAGCATCGCAGCTGGTTGCAATGTGCTTTGTGTCTCTTTCAATCTAGAAGAGACCATTTGCTCAACATGTGACTGTTGAAGACACTGAGACAGTTGTCTGAATAACTCTACCTTTTGGAGTTATCTGAGGCCTTCACTGTATTGTTGGTCTTCTTGTGCCACTGTTCCTTGTATTTTGTAATTGAAAGTTAGAAACAAAGGCTTGAAATATGCAAATTAAACATTTTGGCTAGAGGCTGCCCCTTTTAAAGCAGCCTTCTAATTGCTCATCACCACAGAAGCAGCTGGAGTTTTTATCTTTTCTGTCAGTCCAGATGACTGACTGCTGTGAGCACAGAGGGAGTAGATCTAGGAGTGCTCATTGTGCAGGGGCCTCTTTTACCATTTAAGATGCTCCAGGTAACCTTCCAGGTCTCCCACAGAGCCTCAGAGCAGGTCTCCCAGTTCTATGGAAACTGCCCAGTACCATCCTCAGGACTGTCATCTTTGTCGTTAGACAAAGTAAATGCAATGACTTTGACTCTATGAGCTGGAGCTGTGACCATATTCCTCAGTATAAGCCATGCAGGTGTGGCAGCAAAGCTGACAGAATCAATTTCAGCAAACTGAACTCTAACTTTCCACTGATTTTTCTTATAAAATTGGAGCCATGTTTCGACATAAGAGGAAAAGGAACTTCATAGCCAGTCCTGAAACATATTCGGTGTTTTAATACACCATCAGGACAGTATCACCACCAGTCAGAGGTGAAGTTGTACTCCTGAGGGCAGAAATGTTGCATTTTTTTATCCTCTGCATCTAACCCACTGCCTCGTTGGCAGCAAGGGCTCAACACTTATCGCTGAATGAGTGCCGAATGGCTGAACGAAGTAACGTATTTATCAATACTCAGAATGTGGTGTAATAGACCTTGGGAACTCTGTAGTCCTTTTCCAACTCTGACATCTTGTCTGCCTTTGCCCAATCACCACTGCATGAGTGTGCATGCATATAAACAAACACACGTGCCCCATGTGGGTTTCTCTTTTTTTGAGGGACTCAGATCCCACAAAATTATCCATGACAGGTCACCTAAATCTCATATCAACCTGTGAGTTATCAGGACTGATTGATAATCTGCAGAAATCTTGTTTACAGGTTAAAGACACCTTACTTTAACAGGAATTTAATAAGCACTTACTCTGAGCCCAGCACTGTACAAGGAATGAAGAAATGCAAGAAAAGTGCCTGATATGAGCCCAACTCTAGGGGGATTTGTAATTTGGCAGACAAGATAAGACAGATACATTAAATTACAGAGAGCTTAATCCAGTGCTAAAATGTGTGACACGGGAGACTGGGATAACGTGAGAGCAAGAGAAGGGATTAGCGTGGAGGGAGTAGCCGGTGAAAACTTCAGAGAGGAAGGAGCATTGACACTGAGGTGTGGCTGGGGTGTCCGATGACGTCGCAGTGGTGTGGCCTGTAGCTAAAGCATGGGAAGCTTTGAGATCAGAGAAATGTGGGCTTAAATCCTGCTGCGGTTTTCCTCTTTCTACCACATGACCTCACCTCCCTAAACTTTGGTGTCTCGTCCTTAAAATTGGGATAATCATAGGGTTATAGAAAGAACTAAGGGAGCTAGTGCCTGTGCAGTGCTAGGCACCTATGGTGACGATGATGTCCTTGCCTAGAAAGGAAGATTGGGAAGACAGAAAGACAAGCTCAGTTGGGGATGGGTTTAGTGACAGCGAGGTCTCTAGGCAGGCTCTGGATTCAAATCCAGTAGTCCTGGGCACAGACCTGAGAGACAAAGCCATAGATGGGCTGAGCTCTTTGTGAGAGGACACAACAAGGAGGACAGAGAGATCAAGGCCTCTGGAAACATGTATGTGCCTGATGTTGGCTGCACAGATCTGACCCATTAGCTCCCTTGGTGTGACATTGAAGCTGAATGAAGCCTTGGCTTCAGCCCCTAGGTAAGAAATCATTCTTGCCCTCTGTAGCTTCATTCTGTTCCACTGTGACAATCCACCCCCCAACCCAAGTCCTCTCACAAGCCATAATGAGAAAAGAGTGAGAATGGATCAATGCAAATCCATCACCATTCAAAGCTTATGCTCTACAGACAGTCGAGCTTGGTACCCAAAGCACAGCACACAGCCATCAGGACAGCGCTGTGCTGAAGTCAGAAATCACCAGAATAGGCAGAAGATTCATGAGACATCATTCATTCATCCATCCAGCAAAGACGGACCAAGTATCTGCAAAATGGGTCTTGCCCTGTATTGTTAATGGCTGTGTAACGATAAAGATTAGTAACGCTCAATCCCTGCCCTCAGGAAGACAGACTCGTAAACAAATCAGTGCAAGTCCTATATTCTGGTCTAACAGAGAACTTCAAAGTGCTTTGAGAGCAATGACTTGTGTTAGGGTGGAAGAATGCTCATTGAGCCGTGGTTAGCAGGAGTCGACACCACTATTGACCCTTCAAATGGCCATTCACGAATTCACCTGCCAGGCTTCTCCCTGCTCTCTCTCCCTGCCCTTGCCTTCTTGGCACGTCCTCTTGTTACCATGAGTGTTGTCCACCCTCCTCACTGCATTCTAGTGCAAAGGTGCCCACGTGATGCTCCTCTCTGGCCTCACTGCTGTTTCAGGTTCCTTCAGTGGCAACTTTTCAACCTTCAGCCTCCCCTCTGAGGCTGTCTTTTGTCACCTCCACCTACAACCCACACATCAGCTCTGCCCACTGGCTGCCCTACTTGTCTGGCCCTGTTCAGACCTGCCACTCATGGGAGAGCTCAGGCTGTCCTCTAGGCTTCTCTCCTCCCTTTCCTGGGCCACATCCAGAGTATGTCTCCACCCTGGAGACTTTGTGCCAAAGAAGAAGCCTAAGCTAAAATCCATAAGCAATTAAATGTTTAAACTAAAAATTATAAACATTTATTTTTAAATGACAGTCATATGCGTGAAGAACCCTTAGAAATATCTATATTTTTTGACTTAGTCATTTTACCTCTTAGAATCTGTCCCAAGCAGGGGGAAATATTGATCTATAAAGATATTTATCAGGCTGGGCGCGGTGGCTCACGCCTGTAATCCTAGCACTCTGGGAGGCTGAGGCGGGCGAATTGCTTGAGCTCAGGAGTTCGAAACCAGCCTGAGCAAGAGCGAGACCCCATCTCTACTAAAAATAGAAAGAAATTAATCAGACAACTAAACATATATAGAAAAAATTAGCCGGGCATGGTGGCGCATGCCTGTAGTCCCAGCTACTCGGGAGGCTGAGGCACGAGGATTACTTGAGCCCAGGAGTTTGAGGTTGCTGTGAGCTAGGATGACACCACGGCACTCTAGCCCGGGCAACACAGTGAGACTCTGTCTCAAAAAAAAAAAAAAAAAAGATATTTATCATAGCACTATTTACAACAGGGGAAAAATTGGAAAACAACTAAATGTCTGAAAATAACCACCACTAAAAATCTTTCTTTGGGAAAATATTTGATAACATGGGAAAATGCTTGGAATGGAAAAATCAGGTGAAAATACTAGAATACTGAACTCTGTTCATACTGCTGAGAGGTGAATTCAGTATTGACTGCAGGCTTAGCAGTGAAACCGGATTTGAATGACAGCTGTGCCCCTCACTAGCTGGGTGCTCTCGATCGAGGCAGCAAACTTAGCCTCTGATTCTTCATTTTCAAACTGGAGATAATAATAGCAGCTACCGTGTACAGTTGTGGTGAAGATAATGTATGTGAAATATTTAGCAATATGCCTGGCTGGTAGACACTATTGTTAGTGTTTTTACACTGAGTAGACCATCACTGCTGGACTAGAGGGGACAGGGATCCCCAGGGCATTTGGTGGGGGGGGTGGGCTGGGGGACATTCCTGTACTTAAAAGAGGACAGAATGGGGCAAATACGGCAGAGAATAAAGAAAAGAAGTTGGCTGGCAAAGGGAATGTATGCCCCTCAGACATAAAGGCAACACTCTACCTCCTTTTAGGAATTTCCTCTACCAGGTAGAGAGTCTCATTTTTCTTAGCTTTGTGACATGGTTTCCTTTCCTTCCTTGGCTTGATCTATGATGCTTTCCTTGAGAGGCTTCCAAGATATTAATAATATACCCAGGGAAAAAAGAAAATCCAAGCCACAGAACTCTTTGCCCAAGAATCTGATGGTCTCCACCAATAACGTTAACCACAGACAGGAACAGAATTCAGCCTTGTCAAAGGAGAGGCATTCCTGTCCCACCCAGCTGGCATGAGCAGGAAAACCCATGACATGCTAGACTTTCTGTTGGCCCTGGTAGTGCTTGTCTGAGCAGCCAGCATCCTAACCTTTGTACGGAATCTCTCCCATGAGCTCAGGAAGTAGGGAAGGAGGTTGGAAATGTCACCAACCCAGTGCCGCAGACAGCTCCTGCCTTGTCCTGCAGATGCCAAATAAATGATTCCCCTAGGTCCAGGAATCCACAGCGTTCCTGGATCCATAGCCCACACATGGCTTTCCTGCCCTCTCTGCAGTGATGAGGTGCCTGGGGATCCCCACCCGCGTGATCACCAACTTTGACTCTGGCCACGACACGGACGGAAACCTGATTATAGATGAGTATTACGACAACACAGGCAGGATTCTGAAGAATAAGAAGAAGGATACCATCTGGTGAGAAACATTTCCAGGGCTGCAAATCAGGGCCCAAGCCTGTAGCAGGAAGGAGGGCAGGGCTGTGTCCAGGAGGCTGCTGCTCTCCTGTTCTCCGCCCCACCCCTCTTGCCAGTCTTCGGCTGGGAGACAGCTGAACAGAGCCACTTTGCGGTCTAGAACCCTCACATCTTAAGAGCTCTCTGCCCTGGGTCAGGGTTTTCCTCTTTGTCCCCTCCCTGACCTATTACTCAGCCCATGGTCCTGCCACGGGAGGGCCTTACGTCGGGACACAAAGACAGCGAATGCGTCTGTGAGTCAGCAACACACACAGAAAAGGGCCACGGGGCCTGTTTCGTGAGAGAGAGTGAAGGATTTTTAACTTCAGCGCACTCCGGAAGCCTTCACTTACCGTTCACGGACTGCGTCAGCCAAGGGAAGCTCTTTTCCTGGGAGGCGAATGGAGGCCCACGGGAGAAAGCGCCTTCGCCGTCCGCCCGCGGGGGTTTCGAGCCTAGCGGTGTGTGTGCGGAGTCTGTCCCTCTGCCTAACGGTTCACTCACTCGCCCATCCCCTGCCCTGCTCGGGGAAGAGCAGGCCCTACAACCTCTCCCTCAGCTCCCTTTCACGCTGACTCTTCCGGCTTCTCCCTCAGGAATTTCCACGTCTGGAACGAGTGCTGGATGGCCCGAAAGGACCTCCCTCCCGGGTACGGAGGCTGGCAGGTGCTGGACGCCACTCCTCAGGAGACGAGCAATGGTGAGGCTCTCCTGGAGGAAGGCCGCACCCCTCCCACAGGAAGGGCCCCCGCCCCTGCCGGGCCTGCGGCAAACGGCCCAGCGAGCCTCCCCGTTCTTCCTCAGGCCTCTACTGCTGCGGCCCTGCCTCTGTGAGAGCCATCAAGGAAGGAGAAGTGGACCTGGACTACGACACGCGCTTCGCCTTCTCTATGGTGAACGCCGACTGCGTGTCCTGGCTCGTCAGTGGAGGGAAGGAGCAGAAGCTTCACCGGGACACGAGTTCGGTGGGCAATTTTATCAGCACGAAGAGCATCCAGAGCGACGAGCGGGATGACGTCACCGAGAACTACAAGTACAGAGAAGGTAGGACTGAGCCAGGCCTGCTCGGCGTCCACGTTTGTGGCGCCTTCCCCGACCCCGGGGAACCAGAGAGCGGATGTGGGCAGGACCCAGGTCCACTGTCTTGTCAGGTGTTCAGGTTTTAGGCCCCGTCGGGGTGTCCTCACCACCTCCCGCCCGTCGCCACCCCGCGCCCCGCAGGCCAGCGAGCTCCTTCCACAAGACGTTCGCGTTGACTGTGGAGCCATTCACACGCTTCACCCCAACAGAATATGGATTCTTCGCCCCTGCTTCGCCCCAAAACCAGCCTTTCACCGTAGACTGCAGGGGGTTTCGTAGACTGTCTCCTATTAGTTAACTTAATTGATTGTATTTAACTCATCGTTTAATTAATTGTGTTTCACTGAGCGTTTGGAAGAAGGCCAGACCAATGCTAGCCCCCAGGCTGACGAAGGCCCGTGTTCACTCCCACCCCCACGGCTCCAGGGCTGGCAGGGCCAGGGGGTGATGCTGAGGTGACAGCCCTGGCAGGGGCTTCTCACCACAACAGCAGGGCCAAGGGGGAGGCTCAGGCAGTCAGGTATAGATGAATTCCTGGAAACTGAGAAAGGCCAACCACTGGGTTCAAGTACCAGGGAGCCAAGCAAAAATACCCAGTTCGTGAGGGGCCAGAGCTGGGATGTGACGCGGGAAGCTCTGAGCAGGAGCAGGGCAGAGCGGATGCAGGTCGCGGGGCTGAGCAATTCTGGGAGCGCTGGTGAGTGGCTTTCTGTGCTTTGCCTACGTGGGCCTTGGGGGCAAACACAGGAGGCTCCAGAACTCCCTGCACGGGCATGGGGTACCCAGTAGGAGACCAGCACTGGACACGGCCCAGCGGTGCCCTCCTCCCTCCAGCCACCCCTTGGCTCTGGCCTCATCTTAGTTGGGTTGCCCCAGAAACAGATGCTGAGGCAAGGCTTCAAATACAAGTGGTTTATTTGTGAGGCAATCGTGGAGTACTGGTAGGAGAGTAAGGATGTGAGACAGGGAAGGGGAGGAAGTGAACACAGAGTGCGTTTTCAGTATTAGCCCCGTGGACGGCAGGAACTTACTCCTGCTGGGAGCCCTGGGAGTAGGATTGCCAGGGGAAATACAGGACAGTAATGCTTTAGTATATAAGCATGTCCGAAATTATTTGTTGTTTATCTGAAATTCAAATTAAAGAGCCCTGTATTTTTATTTGCTAAATGTGGCAACCCTACCACCAATTCGGTGTAAGGTGAAATGTTAGCAACACTGCAGATTTATGGCACCAGAGAAGCAAGGGGGCTAAAGTATTTTATCTACTGACTCCTGCTGGTCATGGGTTGAGGGCTGTTCCTGGGGGTTGTAAATTCCCTAGCACTTCTGGCCCACCCCATGCATGGACTGAGTTTGCTCTGGTGGCAGAGGAAGTCTCAGACAGAGTTGCAGGGGCTATAATTGGAAAACAGGGGTTGCGGGCACTGACGTGGCAAGTTCCAAGGGGATATGGGCCAGGCATTGACAGGTTTGCTGCAGAGGTCCACAGGGTCCCCTGTGAACTTGGGGGGATTGGAGTCATATCCTGGTGAGCCTCAGTGTCCTGCTAAGGTGTGGCTCCTGGGCCAGCAGGATTCTGTCTCCTCCCACCCAGCCTGACAAGATCAGGGGTCGAGACCACAGATGATGCACTTAACCTATTCACACCTCTCTGGGCCCACTCTTACCGAAGCAAATGTCTCAAGATCTTCTGCCTGGAACTGGGCTTACAACAACCCCCAGAGCAAGGAGATAAAAGTATCCTCTGCCTCAGGAGGTTGTGGCAAATGCACTGAGGGGGGGACCCAATCCCTGGGGATAGTAAGTTCTCAGCAAAGGTAGCCTCTGGAATTATTAGGGACACGGGGGAGAGTATTTCTGCATGTCCTGCCCACAGGGATCCCAAAACTGAGCAGGGAGGCTTGGACCACTCTGGGAACTCTGCTTGCCTGAATAAATTTATTTATTTTTACTGTACTTCTCAGTTCCTCAACTTCTAGGAATTAGTCTATACCTGACCAATCATCTGGTTCTGGAAGAGGAAATCATACCATCCCCTGCTGTCTTTAAGATGTTTGTTCCTCTGCGTTTGTGGACCTTTGGTCTTCTCCTTGAGGATCAGGGTAGAGAGGATGGTCATGAGCACAGGTTTTGGAGTCGGGCGTGTTTAGTGTCCACCTAGACTCTGCTCTTTGCCAGTCGTGTGACTTGAGCAGGTGACATGGTCTCTTTGAGCCACCTTTTCCCCATCTGTATATGGAATAATAGTAATAACAGCACATCTCTCTCATGGTTGACACGAGGATGAATGGTGTGAAGTGCTCAGCAGAGCCTGACTCTTAGAAGCACTTGATGAACGGGAGGGAGTGCTTGTTATTGGAAATGAAAGTTCCAAGCTGTCAATGGAGATGCTGAGGGTGGGATGTTCAGCCAAGACTTCCCCCAGGTCAGCCTGGCTCACAGCTGGACTTGTGCTCTGCCCTCAGGTACCCCCCAAGAGAGACAGGCCTTTTTGAAGGCTCTACAGAAGTTGGAGGCCAGAAGGTCCCAAGGCTCCCTACGAGCAGGCTCGCAACCTTTCAGGCCCACACCAAGGAGCCAGGAGGACCCTTGGAGGCTGGATACACCTTCCCTTCAACCCAGTGATATTGTCCAGGTCTCCCTGAAATTCCAGCTGCTCGGCCGGCCCAACATGGGCCAGGACATAAGATTTGTCCTGCTGGCCCTCAACGTGTCGTCCCAGTTCAAGGACCTCAAAGTGAACCTGAGTGCCCAGTCTCTGCTGCACGATGGGAGCCCTCTGTCCCCATTCTGGCAGGACACGGCATTCATCACACTCTCTCCTCAAGAAGGTAAAGGTTCTGGGTGTGGACGTGTGATGGACTGTGTACACAAGAGTCGGTTAGGTCTGCGGTCCCCAACTCCCGGGCCATGGACTGGTACCAGTCCACACAGCAGGACGTGAGCACCGGTGAGTGAATGCAGCTTCATCTGTATTTATAGCTGCTCCCCAATGCTCACATCGTCACCTGAGCTCCGCCTCCTGTCAGATCAGTGGCGGCATTAGATTCTCATAGGAGCGTGAACCCTACTGTAAACTGTGCATGCGAGGGGTCTAGGTTGCGCACTCCTTATGAGAATCTAATGCTGCTGATCTGAGGTGGAGTTTAGGCAGTGATGCTAGCGCTGGGGAGCGGCCGTAGATACAGATTATTGTTAGCGGAGAGGTTTGTACAATAAATGTAATGCACTTGAATCATCCTAAAACCATCCTCCCCACCCCCTGTCTGTGGAAAAATTGTCTTCCATGAAACCGGTCCCTGGTGCCGAAAAGGTAGGGGACCACTAGGTTAGGTCAATGCTGGTGGGGTCAAGCCAGCCAACAGGGTTCTGGGGGAGACCCCAGACATGGTTCTTCCTACCATCTCCTTCAGCACAGATCCCTCCGTCCCTCTGCCTTCCTCATCCCCTCCTTTCTCCTCCTCCTGCTGCTCCTCCCCCTCCTACTCCAAGGAAAGTAGCCAGTTTAGTGGGAAAAGCCTGAATTTGGAGTCATCTAGACTTTGGCTGGAGCCTCAACTCACCCATTTACAGCAGAATGACCTTGAGCAAGCCATTTTTTTTCTGTTTTAACCTCACTTCCTTCATCTGAAAAGCCAGTACCTGCTTTGCCAGGACTCCGTACATGTTGGCTCCCTCTTCTCTATGAAGGGGTCACCAGATCCAACCCAGGCCCAGCCGATTTCCTCAGCTACTCTCACCTTATCCTGTGTTCTCTCCCTAGCAAAGACCTACCCCTGCACAATCCCCTATTTCCAGTACAGCCAGTACCTGTCCACGGACAAGCTGATCCGCATCAGCGCCCTGGGTGAAGAGAAGAGTTGTCGCGAGAAAATCCTGGCGAACAAGATCATCACCTTATCTTATCCAAGCATCACAATTAATGTAGGCAAAAATCCTGCAAAAGGCCTGCAGGGCCCCTTGGATCTGGCTGGGAGGGAGTGGAGCCCGCTGAGAGGGCAGCCTGGGCCTGTTCAGGAGAGCATCCTTCCCTTTCCTTTGGTGCCCCAGGAGGGAGAGGTTTATCTGAGAGGTCTTCATCCTCTTGTACCACTAGAGGCTTTATGGATGGTTCCTTGAACAGGTGCCATAGACAGTGAAAGAGAGACCCTTCTGCTGGGGGCCTTCCCCAGGGTCGACATAAGGAACATGAGCCCAGATGGGAGGGTCTGGGATGGGGGAAGAGCCCTGCCTGCAGGTCAGCTCAGACTTGATTTGTCCTTTTCTGGGTATGCCTCCAGGGACAAGCCCCTGGACAAGCCTCTGCTTCATGAACTGTCAAAAGAGAGGTTTAGACTCGATGGCCTTTGAAGACCCTTCCTGCTCTGACATTCTGTTGTCTTTTGCGTAGGAAGACATAAAGGGCTCCCTTCCCTCCAGTGCCATCTCCCCAAGGCCTATGAGCCTCCTAGGCCCTGCCAGCCGAGCCCAATGAGACCCCTGGTGGGGACACTCCAAGATTTGGTTAGAACTTGAGCTTATATAGCATCTTAGCAAAGGAGCAACAAATTTTTAGAGAAGTAACAATAGAAAGGAAAAGGACCTTGTGTCTCTAAGGGCAGCAAATTGTGGGAAGGCAAATACATGGGAAACTCATGGTAGATAAAGGCTAGTTAGTACAGTTTGCTGTGTAGATTCCTCTGGAGCCATCTCCAGGCTGACAAAGGTCTAAACTTGTCTCGGTGATTAAATTCTGTCCTTCCTGGTAGAGAGGGGAGTGGGGAGCACCTCTGTAAATTTATGTCCTGCTTTTAGGCAAATAGGGGTAGACCAGAGAGCTTTTATTATATATCTGCTTTGTCTCAGTTGTCTTCAGCTCAAAATGATCCTTATGCCAAAGTGGCGTATTTTGGGGTGGCCTATCCTGCCATGCTACAAGACAGTGCCCTCCATAAGTGTTCGGTAAGTTGGGGAATGAGGACTAATTCTCTACTTCTTCCCTGGCTCCGGGTCTCTGTTTAGGTTCTAGGACCTGCCATTGTGAACCAGCCACTCTCCATAGAGATGATATTTTCAAACCCCCTCTCGGAGCAGGTTGCAGACTGTGTGTTGACCGTGGAAGGAAGTGGCCTCTTCAAGAAACAGCAGAGAGTCCTGTAAGTGCGGGCAGTGCCCAGCCTTCTCACCCATGTCATCCCGGGATTAGCCTCTCCTCCTTTTTGGACATGGGCTCCTGGGCCAGGCCCAATACCAGGGAAGGGAAAGTGGAAGACTCCCTTCCACTGAGGAAACTGAGTGGAGAAGGACTTTGGGGTTATCATAATGCCTACAGTTATTGGACATTCTCCATTCTCTGTTGCAGCATTGGAGTCCTCAAACCCCAACACAGAGCCAGAGTCACTCTGAAGACTGTCCCCTTCAAGAGTGGCCCAAGGCAGATCCAAGCTAATCTGAGAAGTGACAAGTTCAAGGACATCAAGGGTTACAGGAACGTATATGTAGACTTTGGGTTATAAATCCTGGGACAGTGAGCTGGACATGTGGATTTTAAGCTGCAGGAAAAGGAGCAAGTTCAAATGCAAGCTATGCCATTCTCCACCACAACAGAGGCTTCACAGGGCTCTGGCGTGAGCACCAGGGCGGATGCCCACAGTGGATAGTTTCCCGGGCAATTTGCACAGCTCCCAGGACTCTGTTTAGGTCCCAGGGATTCCATGGTGTCCCATCCAGAAGTCTGATTTGACACAGAGGTCAGAGGATACGGGTTGGACCTGGCCATGACTTACTGCCCGCAGATTTCAAGGAAAGAAGACTAGCTGAGCAGCTCCCTGTCATTTTGTTGTCACAATAGCTTATTCTCTAGTACCAATAAACTGCAGTCCTTGCTCTCATCTCCTTTGCCCTGTGTAATCATCACTTTCCCTACAGCAGCTCCCACCTGTTCCCTGGATGCTGGGAGTGTACTATTGTTTCAACGCCTGAACCTATTCATTCATTCAAGAAACATTTATTGAGTGCCTAGTATATGCCGGGTACTGTTCTGAGTATAGGAGACAAGGCAGGAAATAAAGCACAGTTTCTGCCCTCATGGCGCTTACATTCCAGCGGGGCCAGGGGAGACAGACAATAGACATATCAACAGATGAGTAAGATACTTACAGATGGTGTATCAGCCATGATCCAGTTAGGAAAACAAAAACTTCTGTAGGTATTTCTACATACTACCTATCATCTGTGTGTCTTGGCAAAAAACCGGGGAGATATTTCACTCTTAGCGTCCTTAGAATCGTTTCCCATGTCACATCTAGAGGTCCCTCAATCCTAACGGGACCAGCCTCTTCACTCAAAGCCCACCAGTGCACTGTGGTCCTGGGTGGCCTTGGATTGGCTGAGGTTCAGGAGATAAAGTCAGTGGAATAACGGAAGTAGATTTTTGGTGAGGAAAGCTTTTCTGAGTCCTACTAAACACAAAGCAGCTCCAATCATTATCTCCTCTTGGACACACCTGCTTTCTCCCGGCGCTGCGCAAAGTCCTGGCTGAAGAAAGGCATGATGCACCTGCTCTCCAGGTGCGGGCTACGTGACCGAGACAGCTGTCCTGTTAAATGCACACACGTTAAATAAGGATGCTAAAGACTTCCATTATATTTAAACAAAAGGGTAAGTGTAGTTAATCAGAGG
This sequence comes from Indri indri, assembly GCA_004363605.1. Classification (NCBI taxonomy): domain Eukaryota; kingdom Metazoa; phylum Chordata; class Mammalia; order Primates; family Indriidae; genus Indri; species Indri indri. The sequence goes on along the minus strand of RJWJ010013960.1, from coordinate 7,414 downwards.
GAGAGAAGGGGGTGTGGTGGGAATTGCGTAGTGGATAAATAGTCCTGTTAGAGAGTGACCAGGAGCTGATGGAAGGAAGCTGGAAGTAACCTACAATTATTTCATCCTAAAATTATTATCTGACAATCATCAGAAATAGCTTAAGGAAAACACTATGAAGAGAAACATCTTATAGAGACAACAACCTCTGAATCACTTGGAAGATTTCAGTCCCTGCACCCTTGAACTCTTTCATGAGTCCTGATTTTAACACCATAATTGTTAACTTTTTCGCTCAACACATATTGACTGAGTTTCTACTAGTGGCCAGGCCTTGAGTAGGTAGACACCGAGGACACAAGAAGGACCAGGGCCTGCACTCAAGGAGCCCACATCTAAGCATGTGAAGAATGAAAAACAAACATGAAGTTGTAACACAGAATGGTGAGATCCACCATTGGGGTAGCCCAGGGTGTTGTGGGAGCACAGGGAGGGCCAACTAGTCCAGTCTTAGGGTTGTGGATCAAGGAAGGCTTCCTGGAGGAAGTGGCATTTAAGCAGAAAGCTAAAAGACTAGCAGTAGGAGTTGGAAAGAGAGGGGGTGGAGTATAGCAGCCAGCAACTGCAAGTCATTCAGATGGCTAGAGGTCAGAGTGGGAGGGAGCAAGTGCAGGGAAACAATTAGGCCAGAGCCAGGTGATGAAGAGCTTCAGGTGGTGCTCTAAGGAGCCTGGACCACAATCATCTTCAGGCAGCTGTCTCCTCTAAGTCTTGGATCACAGTCACTTCCTGCAATGTCAGTGCTCAGAGTTGATTCTACATTGCAGAGCTGAGCAGACTTCATGTGATTTAAGAAGCGCTGAAAGGACAAATAGTTCTCCACCCTTGTCTGCTGTAGGAATTTGCAATTCCCATCAGAGTCACTTCTTTGAGTAAGGCCTCCCTTGAATGCAAAGGTTGCCTTTTGTCCATAAGTTTAACATGTTTTGAGTACCCATGTGCTGAAAGTTCTAGGCATGTGGAATAGAGCAGTAAATAGGACAAATAAGGTCCTCCCCTAGCCAGCCCCAACCACCAACCTCACAACCCCCACCCCTATCCCACAACCCAATGGAACTCAGTATATTTTTCTTCTTACAACATTCAGTTCGGCTGAAGGCCAAAAGGAGCCTGGGAAAGGGTTTTTGAAGGAATTCCTTTTTCTTCACTGTGTGTAGCCTTGGCGAATCTATCAGCCAAGATGCTCCGTTGTGAATCAGCAAACGCCCCAGATGGAAAGTGCCAGTCAGCGTCAAGCTCCCCTTTCTGTGCTCTTCTTCTCCCCAAGATCTTGACACCTCAAATCCTCACTGCCTTGATGCCTTCAAATAGATATTTTAAATATTTCATTCAACTTTTCTAGGTGTTCTCAACAGAGAGTATGGTAACAAGCTAGTCGGCTGTATCTGGAAGCAGAAATCCTTGAGAGATTTTAAAGAAGAGAGAGACCTTCTCAATGGTGGTTTGGATCAAGGCTAATGTGAAGTCAGAAGTGTAGGATTTGAGTTGTAAGACCTGAGTTTGAGTCTAGGCTTTGCCGTGAACTGTGAGCTATTGGGAACACTGGGAGCCCTCACTCCCAGGAAGCTCAGCAATCGATTTCTAGTGTGTGTGCGGCAGGGGTACAGGAGGTTGTCATGTGCATCTTTAGCCTCTTCCTTGGCTCTGTTTGGGCTCCATCTGTATTCTTTCATCTTTTGCATCATTTTATTAATAATATGCTCGTCTTTGATATCATGTTTCAGTGTTTGTCTTCTTAAATTCTTTCCGGAATGAGACAGTATATTAATTGATCTATTTGTTTATTCATTCATTAAAATAAATTTTTACTCCCTGAACCTGTTTTCCCATCAATAAAATTGGAATAATTATCCCTTACCTAGTGCACAAGATTGAGGTTCAGATCATATGAGATAACGTGTAAAGCAATGTGGCAGCATAATTAATGTATTTGCATCTGGGAGTCATGTTGAATACCTTTTGTTCTTTGCCCTCCATATCCTGTCCATTGGCATGTCTTGTCCATTTAATCTCCTACATTTCTGTCAAATCTGTCCATGTCTATCTCTACAAACACCCCTCCGACAAGGCCACCATCATCTTTCACCTGAACCATTATGGTAGTTGCTTACTGGTCATCTCTCTTCCCCTTCTTCCCCCTCTAAATCATTTTTCCTGTTTTAGCCAGTGTGGTATTTTTAAAATGCAAACGTGATTGTGTTACTCTCTTGCTTAAAATATCATTCAATGGCTTCCCACTGCTCTGAGTATAAAATCCAAAATCCTTAATTCAACCCCACAAGGTTTAGCCCTTGCCTCACCTCTCCTCCTCTCTGCGATGCAGGCCCACTCACCCCTTGCCCCATGGCCTTGCTAACTCTCATTTATCCTCCCAGTTTCTCAGCCTAAATATCAGTTTCTCAGGGAAGCCTACCCTGACCTCCAGACCTAGGCCTGAGAGCTCAGAACCTCTCTGTCATAGCACACACCACAATGGCAGGCAAATGACTAATGGTGCAGGCACTGCCTTCCCTGGCTGGAATATAAGCTCCTTGGTGGAAGGGACACTTCTATCTGATTTACTACAGTATTACTAGTACTTAATACAATTCCCAGTGCACAATAGTACTCAATAAATAATTGTTCACAAATGAATAAATGAATCCTTCTTGGGCACACACCAGCTGACAGATTGTTTTTTGGCCAGAGGCTGGGGAGTTGAAAGGTGTGGGTGCTGTAGGAAGCAGAAGGACAGACCTTTCTGGTCACCCCTCCCTCCAGCCTCATCACACCGCCCACTTGCCTTTCCTTGGCTCGAGCAAAACACAGCAGTGTCTGTCTTACCATGGGCTCCCCTAAAAGTGCCCCAACTGAAATACTCCAGAGACTGGATATCTGTGATGCTCTCATGGGAATTGTACCAGGAAACAGAAGATTCTCTTTGCTGATACCACAAGTAGAATAAACTCCCAAAAGGGAAACCAGCCCATGATGTCCCCATTGCCCTCCCAGGTAAGGGGGCTCTCCACGGTGAAAACAATTCTTTCAGCCAGCCTTTTCTTTCTCTTGGAAGTTTTTGTTATTTTTGAATATCAACACATAAACATATGCTCATGGCACAAAGATACAAAAGGCCATATAGAAAAAGCATTACCCCTAAGCACTGAATTTCCTTATCTAGAAGCAGTAACTTTCCAGAAATATTTTATGTAAACACAAGAAAATTTATACATATTGTCCTCCTACACATCCTTTACACAAAGGTAGCGTACTGTTCACACTATTTTTTCTCTCCCTTGTTTATTCCATTTGACAATATAGCTTGGAGATTGTTCTGTATCAGTTTATATAAAACTACTTTATTTTTGTTCACACTTTATGTATAGTATTTTATTGAATGCATGTCTTATAATTTATCTATCCACCTTATTTGTGGGTGTTTAGGTAGTTTCCAATCTTTTGCTATTATAAATATCAATGCATTGAATATACATGTATAAATTTCATTTTATACCTGTTATTTGTATGATAAATATGTAGAAGTAGAAAAACTGAATCAAAAGTATAGACATTTAAAGTTTTGTTATTACTACCTAATTTCCCTCTGTTATGGACTGAATTGTCTCCTTCCCCAAAATTCCTATGTTGAAGCCCTAACCCCCAATGTGACTATATTTGGAGATAGGACCTATATAGGGGTGATAAAGGTTAAGTGAGGTCATAAGCATGGGCCTTTGTCCATCAGGAATAGTGTCATCATAAGAAGAGGAAAAGGCACAGAGATCTCTCTCTTTCTGAGTATACGCAGAGAAGAGGCCATGTAAGGACACTTTGAGGACGCAAGCCGGGAACAGAGCCCTCACCAGACACCAAGGACCAGAACTTCAAGGCTCCAGGACTGTGAAATAATAAACGTCTGTTGTTTAAGCCATCCAGTGTGCTGTGTCTTGTTACAGCAGCCCAAGCTGACTATACATCCTCCGTAAAGGCTACACCAATTTACACTCCCGCCAGCATTATATAAGAGTATTTCCCCAAACCATCACTAACTCAGAATGTTGTCAAACTCTTTTATCTTGCCAATCTGATAAGCGAAAAAAATGACATACCAGGTTAGTTTTATTTTGCGTTTTTATTAAGCAAGGCTGGTTATCTTTTCATGCCTTTGAGGGACGTTTGTATTTCATTTTCTGTGAATTGTCCTCGTATCCTTCTCACATTTTTCTATCGGTTTGTTATTCTTTTCTTATTGATTTTAGGCATCTTTTATATTAAAGAAATTAACCCTTTGTGATATGAGTTTCAAACACTTTCCCCAACTTGTTGCGTATCTTTTAACTTTGTGGGGTTTTCCATCTTAAAAAATTTAAGGAGTCAAATTTCTCAATATTTTCTCCGTGGCTTCTGGGTTTTGCATAACATTTTAAAAGGCTTTCCCAAGCTGACTTAAAAATAGTGTTTCATCTTTTCTTCTAGTACTTTAAGGATTTAATTTTTTACATTTAATATAATCAATCAACAAGTGCACATATGGAAGTAAATTTTTTACATTTAGAGTTTTGATTCATCTGGAACTTATTTCAGTATGCGGTATAATGTAGGAAGCCAACTGTATTTTGGCAAGCTAGGCATCCCAAAACCATTTACTGATGAATCCTTATTTTTCTGACTGATTTGAAGTGCCACATTTAGCATCTACTTAATGCATATGTTTTGTTCTATGGCCTTTTTCAATTAAAATAATGTCCATTTTAATATCTAGGAAGGCTGGTCATAACTTCTTACTGTCTTAGAAATTTCCTTTTGAACATCAGAATCAGTTTATTTAGATTCAAATGAATATCTCCTTGGTATTTTTATTGGAAATGAATTAAATTCAGATCAACTTAGGAAGAATTGGCATCTTTATGTGTTGAGTCATACTATCCAAGATTGTGATCTGCCTTTTTATTTGCTCAAGTCATATTTTCTGTTCCTCAACGGCATTTCAAAGTTTTTTTCTGATGGCCCTTGCACATTTCTTAAGTTTATTTCTAGATATTTCACCCTTTGTTGTTGTTTTTAACTATTGTAAGTTGGTTCTTCAGTTACATTTTCTAACTGGTTATTGATTGTAGGTATGAAAGCTATTGGCTTCTATAATTTTGGTACTAGACAGCATACTAAATTATTGCATCTTTTATAATCAATTTTAGTAAATTCATGCTTTCCTGGTTAAAAAAAATCGTATCTTCAAATAATGAAAAATTAACTTCTTCAATTCTTATGAAGACTCTTTTTTGGGGGAGGAGTGGAAAAAGGCAACAGTTTTATTTATTTACATAATAAGATCCTTCAAATGGATAATCGTTCAAAGTTTTAAAAGTATAAAAGGGTATACAGAAGCGCTGGGTGCAGTGGCTCATGCCTGTAATCCTAGCACTCTGGGAGGCTGAGGTGGGAGGATCACTTGAGGTTAGGAGTTCAAAACTAGCCTCAGCAAGAGTGAGATCCCTGTCTCTACTAAAAATAGAAAAAAATTAGCTGGCCATGGTGGCATGCACCTATAGTCCCAGCTACTTGGGAGGCTGAGGCAGGAGGATTGCTTGAGCCCAGGAGTCTGAGATTGCTGTAAGTTAGGCTGACACCACGGCACTCTAGCCTGGGTGACAGAGTGAGACTCTGTCTCAAACAAACAAACAAACAAAAAACAACAAAAAGAGTGTATACAGCAGAAAAATTACCTTTCTATTCCAGTCCTCAGCTCCCCTCCCCACAGGCAGCCAATGTCTTTTGTAGTTTGTTTTATAATCTTCTATAGACATCCCATATATATTCAGGCCAGTACAGCTGCCCCTGAGAGTGGTTCTGGTGACACTGTCTCAGAAGCCCAGGTAAAAGCTGGGCTTTAGAAGGCCAAAGAGGGCCAAATATGAGATCCTCTCTGTGTCCTGTCTCGTCAGTGACTAAACAGGAGAAATTCCAAAGACATAGGGCCCAAGTCCCAAGATAGGTCCAGACCTTCACTGGTGGAGTGCCCAAGACCAGGTAGGCTTGGAAGACCTGGGGCCCTGGCTTCTGCTTTTAGGATATTTATCTTTTACCAACAAATTCTACCTTATCTCTTTCATGCAGATGAATTCCAGACACACACACATTCTATTATCAAAACAGCCATGAGCATCTAGCAACTTGCAGCCTGTGATATATTCAGGGCTCAAGACTTGGAGTTGGATATGGGCCTTCTGTTTGTGGAGTCATCTCTTCCAGGGTCTTCGAGTCTTGTCCAGATAACATCTCTCAGGGTCTCTCAAGGCCACTGAAGCATCAGGCTTTGAAGTTTCTTCTGGGCTTCTCCAGTTGGCAGATCTTCCCCATTCTACCCCCTATCCAGATCTGCCAGGCATGCCGCTGCCTGGGCCTCCTGGCACAAGAGATAAAATGCAAATGCTTACTCCCAGCAGCTGGGCCAGGAGATAGCAGCAGGGAGGGAGTAGGAGAGAAGAAACCTGTTGGGGTGCTCACAGGAGGAGTGGAAGGAAGTTTTGCTATTTACAGATTCTTAAGCCAACAAAAGTACCTACATCATTTTCTGTCTGGAAGACATACTGAGGGAGAGAACCCAGAAGCAAAAGTGCAAGACAGGCATTTCCTGTGGTCAAGTGGATAACAGCAGCCTGCAGCCATGGGACAGGGTGAGCTGAGCCAGATCCCCACAGGGCTTCCGGGACTGTCAGTGGCCTCTCTGTCATTACGTGTTTTCAATAAAGGAAGTGGGATGATGGTGGAAGTGACGGTGGGGAGGCCATGGTGGGGTGGGGGGATGCTGGTGCAGTGGAGGGGACGGTGGTGTGGCTGTGGAGTGGGAATGGGGTGGGGTGTTGGCGTAAATTGGTGGTCATATTTGTGATGATGATGGTGAGATGGTGATGGGGGTTAACATGGATTTACATTTTTATCCCGGGATCATTATAACATGACTGTTCACAGCTCACTGGCTTGTGATACCAGTGAGAGACACCCTGAGAAAGCGTGGGGGTGTCATAGTTCCAAGGTCAAATGGGAGAGAAGGGGAGGTGGGAGTCAGGGAATCCAGCTAAAAGAGGCAGAGGCCGACACAAGGCAAAAAAACAGGCAGAGGTCACCAGAGTCAGAGCACTCTTGCCAGGAATTAAGTACTATCTCCTGGCCTGCCTGCCCTTTTGTGTCCTGGGGAAGGAAGTGGGCAGGCAGAGGGAGGGGATGAGGAGATTGTCAGCAGCGGGAAGCAGCTGTGGTTCTGTTGCTACAGAAACTGCCTCATGCCTCAGCCCCGGTCGGCCAGTCTGGTGTGTGGAGGGTGACTCGCCATGAGACCAACACCTGTGAGGGGAGGAAAAGAGCTCTGGGCAGATTCAGACGATGAACTTGATCATGC
>RJWJ010013959.1:0-38061 GCA_004363605.1 Indri indri | reverse complement strand
CTGTAGTGGAAGAAACTCCCCATATCCCAAGCTTTTTTTCTCTGAAAAGAACACAGGTAAAGCAGACACTTCTCACCAGGTAAGTTTTGAGCAAGCCCTCTGTGGCACTCCCTTATGTCCTAGATAAACTACCTTACTCCATTAGCTCCCATAAATTCTAAAAATATTAGGAATGTGCATCTCTTCCAGCTAGGAGCTTGTATTAGGCTTCATGCTAACAGGGAGGAATGACCCGTAGGTACTTGACAGTTTGCAACAAATCACATTGGGCTAGAAACAAGAACATAAGTTTTTTTTCATTGTATACTTTTTCGTTGTATTGCCTTTATATATTTATCTGTCTTGCTGGTTGACGATCTTAGAGTAAAAGTAAGAGGATTAAGATCTCAGTTTAGAATAACTCTTTCCTAAAAAGAGTTAACATGTTTTAATACCAGATACATTTAAAAAGATTTTTCTCACATTTAAATTTCTTTGGGGAAAATATTTAAACTTGGTGTCCTTAGCATATTAAGTCTTATGGGAAATGACACAATTCTCAAGGGAAGTTCAATCTGGAGGGGACAATGAATACATAAGATATTATAATGTTACTACTCTATACTAGAATGGCAGGACTAGAAGGATAGGAATATGTTTCCAAGGGGTAGAAGAGAGGAAAGGGCATTATGGGCAGTAGGAACAGCATGGCCGAAACAGAGGGCAAGAAAATACTGTAGGTCATATGGTGTGGCTGGAACATGGGATGTTGAAAGGCTATAGAAGAGCTTGAGACTGGAGGGGAAGAATAAAGAAGTCAATAAAATAGGTAGATAGTGCCAGCCACAAGTGAAACACAGTCCAAAGTAAAGAAGTGCTGTTAGGAACTAGCAATTTCACTGCAACTGTCTTTCGGACTTGTATAATAAATCAGCTAAAAGCTGATTAAGGTGCTTTGGGTTGGGCCAGATATGTTCAGTGACCTTTGTAAACAAATAAGTACATGGTTAACTAAGACCGAAATAAGCATGTACAGTTTATGATTTTAACTGATACCTGAATAGCATTTATAGTTATGGGCATGAACTCTAGAGCAGGGTGTTTGGATTCAAGTCCTGGCCCCCAGATTTTACTCACTGTGTGACCAAGGATATTTATTTAACTTATTTGCGTACCAGTCTGCTCACCTGTAAAATGAGGATAACAATATACCTATCTCAGGGTTGTCATGAGGACTAAATAAGTTAATACATGTGAAATACTTAGAACTGTGCCTGGTACATATTAAACATGAGAGAAAGAGAGGGAAAGAGGTGGGCGGAAGGAGAAAGGGAGGGAGAAAGAAGGAAGGGAGAAGCCAATGCGTTAGAGAAAAATTAAATATTCTCTGTGAGTGATCAGACAGTTGTGTCTAAAGCCATCCCTTCATCCTTTTTCCAAGGAACACCTGGGTTATGACTGCTGAACAGTAGCATCCAAGCTCCCCATGGACAATGCAACTGCCCAGCATACCCCAATTAATCTACACCACTGCAGGCAGGAAGCTCAGAATGCTCCCTGTGGCTTGCTCCAATCCACCGAAGCAACTGCATTTTCTGTGTTTGAATTGGGTCAGTATTCCAGTGAGTCTGGCCCCACTCTCTATTTGTGTTTCTATTCTTAGACGTTTTAAATGTTGTGTTAAGAGAGAGAGACAATGAAAGAGAGAGAGAGAGAACCATGGAGGACTATAATGGATTTTTTTGTTTTTGTTGGGTTTTTCATGTTTATTTATAGCTGGGAGAATCCCTGAAGATCAAGGAACAGAATGCCCTCATTGACATAGGGAGATACTGGGGGAGGAAGTCTTTTTTTTTTTTATGTCCTAAATTCATTTTTTTATTTCAGAATATTATGTGGGTACAAACATTTTGGTTACATAAATAGCTTTTGTACTGTTTGAGTCTAAGTTATAAGTGTGCCCATCCCCTAGATAGTGTGCATTGTACCTGTGGTGTGTGAATTTACCCATCCCCTCCTCCCCTCTCCCACCTGCTTGATTTCCGAGGGATGTTATTTCCATGTGTGCACATAAGTGTTGATTGATTAGTTTCAATTTAATGGTGAGTACATGTGGTGTTTGTTTTTCCATTCTTGTGATACTTCACTTAGAAAAATGGTCTCCAGTTCAATTCAGATTAATACGAGAGGTATGCATTCACCATTTTGTTTTATGGCTGAGTAGTAGTACTCCATGGTATCCTTATATCACATTTTATTAATCCACTTATGATTGATGGATACTTGGGTTGTTTCCACATCTTTGCAATTGTGAATTGTGCTACTATAAACATTTGAGTGCAGATGTCTTTTTATAGAATGTCTTTTGTTCTTTTGGGTAGATGCCCAATAATGGGATTGCTGGATTAAATGGTAATTCTACTTTTAATTCTTTGAGGTATCTCCACACTACTTTCCATAGAGGTTGTACTAGTTTGCAGTCCCACCAACAGTGTATGAGTGTTCCTAACTCTCCACATCCACACCAACCTTTGTTATTTTGGAACTTTTTGTTAAAAGCCATTCTTACTGGAGTGAAGTGATATCTCATTGTGATTTTGATTTCCCTGATTATTAGAGATGTTGATCATTTTTTCATATGTTTGTTGACCATTAGTCTATCTTCTTTTGAAAAGTTTCTGTTCATGTCTTTTGCCCACTTTTTAATGGTGTTGTTTGATTTTTTTCTTGGTGATTTGCTTGATTTCTTTATGGATTCTAGTTATCAGCCCTTATGTGATGCATAGTATGCAAATGTTTTCTCCCATTCTGTAGATTGTCTATTCACTTTAATAATTGTTTCCTTGGCTATGCAAAAGCTTTTCAACTTGATCAGGTCCCATTTATTTATTTTTGTTGTTGCCATGATTGCCTTTGGGGTCTTCTTCATAAATTCTTTGCCTAGGCTGATGTCATCTATAAGAGTTTGTCCAACATTTTCTTCTAGAATTTTTATGGTCTCATGCCTTATGTTTAAGTCTGTTATCCATCAATTTAACAGACTTCAAGCTATACTGCAAGGCTGTAGTAAGCAAAACACCATGGTACTGACACAAGAACAGAGATATAGACCAATATATCAGAGCACAGAACCCAGATATAAAACAATCCTCATATTGCCATCTGATCTTTGACAAAGCAGACGAAAACATACACTAGGGGAAAGAATCCCTATTCAATAAATGGTGCTGGGGAAATTGGGTAGACACATGTAGAAGACTGAAACAGGATCCACACCTCTCACCACTCACAAAAATCAACTCACGATGGGGCAGGAGGTCTTTCACACCTCTGACCCAGGCAGTGGAGAGGAAATTTAGAAATGTGTCTTTCCTGGGTGTTTTTGCTCATATATACGTCAATCTTGTATTAATTCAAAGAGAAAGTTTAGCTTTTATTTACTTGGGCGAGCCATTATTCCATAATAATTGATGTTTTAACTCATTTAAGATGAACAGGAAATGGAAACAGCATATTAAAGTGAAAATATGATTTTATTGTTCTTGGCTTCAATATTCTTTAACTGTTTCACTTCAGGAGTCAGTGTGATGCTGTTGTATGAATATGATATTGAGAATCAGAAAATAGGGTTTGATTCCAACAGATTCTAATTATTAGTCTGGCCTTGTACTGGCCACTAAACTTCTTTTTTTTTTTTTTTATTGTTTGTTGTTTATAGGGGTACAGGTGTTTAGGTTACGTATGATTCCCTTGCCCCCCCTTCCCCCCAAGTCCCAGTCCCAAGCGTGTCCATCTCTCGGAGGGTGCGCATTGCACCCTTTGTGTATGCATATATCCGTCCCCTACTCCCCCTCGCCCAAACTTCTTAATTAATATGTAAAATGATATCTACCTCCTAGGATTTTGTGAAAATTAATAAGTTAATTAGAAGAAATAATGAATATGAAATCCGTGGGACATGATAGGTATTCAGTAAGTGTAAGTCTCCACCCATACCTGTCCTCTCCTAAGAGAGAGAGTTTTAGTGAGGACACCACTTAATTTTAATGTGAATACAATCACTTCTTTCTTAACCATTTCCCCCTAAATCAAAAGCTAACACAGAACTCTTTTTTCCCTCTCTGGATCTGCTTCCTAATTTATAAAGTTAAGTGGTTGGTTTATGTTTCCCTTCTAATGTCTTCAAGATGTCCGATGTCTTCTGTGGCTTCTTCCTAGATTTCTGTTGGCTTGGGAACATCCAGTTCATCCCAGCCATCAAATTCCTCCCTTTGCTGAAAGAGAGAATAAGTTGAAATGCTTTTAGGTTACTAGAGGGAAAATGCCTCAAAACGCCCCTTTATGAAAGCATATTTTTCCATTTTCTATTAGCTGCAAAGTACTATGTGATCATACAATTTATTATTATTAATACTGTTATCATTAATACCCCTCTCACTATTCAGTTTTCTTCCTCTCCCACAATTGGATGGGAGAAGTAAAGTACTTCATATTAGGATAGATGTGTAACTAGGTACATCAGAAAGAACAGTATATGCACATATACATTCCTGCTAATTGTACCGATTGTAGTTTATGTCCCATTCCATCTCTATTCAGCCCTGTCTATTCAGTAGCTTGCTGTTCTTTCTGACTGGAGTGGCAATATTAATTGCTCATGTTCTTCCTGTGGTCAGAAATCCTGGCTGCTGTTGCCATCACCACTTAGGAGCCCCCTCCTCAATTCTTGCCTGATAAGGAAAACTCTCTGCACCTATGCACTGGCCTGATAGGAAAAAAGAAGGACTTGGTTTCTCCAGTAGTCATCTGGAGTGGCTGAATGGTCCAACTCAGGAGTGTGAAGGAGTTGTTGCCCAATGGGGCAGATTTTGACCAATGGGGGAGAAGAGAGTCCCAGCAGTTAGTGCTGTCTTCCTCTTCTGTCTCATCTCCCATGGCTATTCTGAGATGTGGTTCCTTCATACAATCTCTCTTGAGGTGTCCTATGATAATTGAGTAACCAGGCGTGTTTGTGATTGATGTGGTCACCTCAGTAATGTACACAGGCTTGTATTTGCTCTCTCTCACAGGTTGTGCTCTCTGAGAAGCAGACTCTAAGACAAAGTTTAGTGTGCAGTATTAAGCAATACTTTTGGAATCAATACCTGTAGAAGGAAAGGGAAAGAAGCAGTTTGAACAGAGAAAGAAGAAGGGCTGTGATGTAGTCTCAATTAAGACATCGGCCATACCCACGGGGAGCTTTGAAGTTGTGATGTGCACCCCCTACCCCAGAATTATACCAAATTGGTGCCCAGGGGCTTAGTACCAGTCATTGGATACGGGCTATCCTGGGAAGGGAGCATGACACTGAGAGAGGCAAATGCTGAAGAGGCAGTTGAGGCAGTTGAGGGCTATTTCCTGATAGCCATCCCAGAAGGTAAGGGAATAAGTCCTCCATTCCCAAAGGAGGATGCGGGGGGCACATCACAACATCTACTCCACTATACCCCTGTACAGTTCAGATCTAATTCTTTGTATGAGTCCTGGGAATAGCTCTTTCAGAAGTCTCTAGTAGGCTTCTTTTTTCTGGGGGAAACTTCAAAAGGGAAGATTAGTAGGGTGAACTGCAGCCACCACTGCTGCAGATGGTCACTTGATACTCATCATCTCCCTTCTCATTGTCCATTCTATTAATAGATCCCTTCATCCTCAGCCAGCATGTCTTCTGGCCTCAGTGGCTCTACCCAGTGGCATGACTCAGTCTCTTGAGCCCCTCAATCACCGTGCCCTTTGCAGGCCATGGTCGCTCTCTGAAGAGACACCCACATGAATCATCTGGGAGCCAAACATATTTCTTCCTGTGCTCATTGTGTAAGCTGACCTCAGTTTTAGTGAATCCTGGTAAGAAGATGGCTTCAAAGTGCCCAAGGTAGAAGTCATAGCTTAGAGTTCAGTGGGACTCTCGATGTGTCCTATGGTGGAAATGCCCTTCCCTCCCCTGGCTTTGGAACCAGGACCTCTGGACACAGAGAGCTCAGAATTGTGGGAATGGAAAGCACAAATTCTTCAAGTGGGCTCTGGGGAGTGATGGGAAACAGGCCACTCCTGCTTCCACCCCTTGGGTCCATGATCTTTGTCCTTCACCTGCTGAGGACAGAATATTATATCACACTTAGTGATTTAGAGTCTTCACTATATCCTGGAGGTTGGTTCTCCATTCTAGCAAGGTATTACTCTGAGCTGGTACCTCAGCTGTGCTTTCAACAGGCTGATCCATTGCTCTTCCAGGCCAGCACCTTGCAGGTGTGGAAGTATATGACATGGCTGTGCACCCACTCTTGCACCTCTTTTGCTGTGAGGTATAATAGGTCCCTCAGTCAGATGCAATATTCTGAGAACTTATGCTAAAAGACCTTAGATAGATCCTGTAAGCAGGATAAAGAAACCCATACCATAAACATGTCTATTCCTGACAAAATGAATTGCTAGCCCACCTAGACTGAAGGACCAAAGGTAGTCAACTTGCCACCAAGTGGCTTGTTTAGTGATGATGCTAAATTGGGGACATGGAGTTGTTCTCTATTGCTGGTAGGTTGGACATTTGGCAATGGCAATAATAGACCAGCCAAGGTAAGCAGGAGTAGATGCTGTTGGGCCCATGTTGTTAGGCCCTGCAACCATGGCTATCCAACTCCTGTGTTCATTATACCAGTGTTACATGGCCAATGACAGAAGCTAGTTGTTGTCAACTGTCTGTTTTTGTCTACATGGCTGTTTGGCACCTCTTCTGTGATGGGTGCTCGCCAGTGGATATTGCATATGGTAGAAAAATCTTCCCACATGGTGCCTACTACCATATATTCACCCACATGCCTCCTTATCTCCAATCTTACAATCTTTCTCTTTCTGGAAACCTTATAGCTGGCCAAGACATTTTCTACACCCATGTATCTTATGCCCTTGGGATAGTTCTCTACTCATAAAATTGATGACCAGCTGCACCAGCCAAAGTGATACCCACTGACCACACCTAAGTTAGGCTATGAAGCAGCTACCATCCACTTCTGACTTATGCCTACGAGCTGAGCCATTCCATCCATAAATCAATACTGGGATTTTTCCTCCTCTAGAGCTGGGCGTGAGATTTCCTCTGCAGCTCTAAGAGTGAACTCAGGGAGAGGCACTAGAGCAACAGCGGTGTTCAATCACCTGCTGTGAAGTTTGCTTGTATACTCTGGTCTTGCTTGGGCTCAATTCAGGGTATACCACTTGTCTCATGATGGATTACTGTTGGGCCCTCCTGAACCTATTACTTAGGTTTGACAGGGCACAGCTCATGATGACAGTTCTAGCCACACAGTCACAATGTCCCATGGTCAGGTTTTTCCCTCTACTCAGATAGTATGACACTTTGATAAGTGTGTAATGCTCTGCACATAGCATGGCTTTAGGAGTCTGTATTACCATTCCCATTGGGGGTCACCATAAACTCTATAGGCTTTCTTTCCCACCATTGATGCCTTCAATACCAGAGGGTCTGCTCATTTGTATGGTCTATATGGAAGGCTAATTGCCTAACCCAGCTGAAGAGCCCTTTCCTGTTTGGGCCCCACTTACAGCTGGCAGCCTCTCATGTCACCTGGTATACAGGTCAGAGCAATATGCCCAGGTGTAAAATATGCTGCCTCAGAATCTGAGGAGGGCTATCAGACATAATGATTTTCTCTTTGTAGTGGAAGATGAAAGATATAATAATTTCTCCTTTATTTGAAAGGGATTCTTAGACCATTGGACCCCCAAAATGCCACTGATGTGATAGGCCCTTGAGTCTTTGTAGGGATTCTCTCCCACCTGGTAGGGTCAAAACCTCCGAAATATTTATCCCCCTTTTTTTTCTGGTCCAGTTGGCATGATGTCCTCAATATGCTGGACCAGTACAGTGTTCTAGAGGATGTTCAGAGGATCCAGATCTCTTTGGACTATATTATGACAAAGGGCAGGAGAATTAACATAGCCCTGGTACAGATGTAAATGTATATTTTTGCAAGTTGAGTTCCCTGGGAAGCAGACTGAGATGGAGATTAACACGCAAAAAGTTTATTAAGGAGTGATCTTGAGAAGGGATGGAAGGAGAGGTGGGCAAAGGGAGAAGCTGGGCTCTGATGAGCCACAACAAAGGCCTGTGCTGACTGCATGGAGAACTCTGGGATGAGATGGCACTTCAAAGTTGTCTCCAATTAAGGCAAGGGGGCCAGGCCTTCATGCTGCTACATTGATTGTGGTCTGCTCTGGGAGGTGCATGTAACTGGCACAAGGCATCTCTCTTCAACCAGGGCAGTTCCTGAAGAGGGTTCATAGCTGAGGATTATCTCCCAGCACCAATTCCAGCAGCTGGGGGAGTGATCTCATCATTCCTGAAGTGAGACCTGGATGGGGCATTACAACATCCACTAAGCTTTCCTTCTTTCCCTGCCTCACTCCTTTCTTTTAATTTCTTGGGATGGCACCCCAAATAAAGCATGGGTGTGTAAGCTTTTGCCTCAGGCTCTGTTTTCCTAGAGAACCTGTGCTGACAGACCTGGGCTATATATGTTTATTTTGGCTTCTACTTCAGAGCCTTAAAGGGACCTGCTCCAAAATGGAACGCTGTACTATAAATGGAATGTATAGCATTGATACCATACACACACACACACGCACACACACACATGCACACACACAAAGGCTTAGTGCAACATGGATTATGGGTCAGGACACTTGACTTCTACTGGAGCTCAGTGACTCACTGTGAATATTAGGAACATGGCTTGGTCTCCCAGATTTAGTCTCTAATTTAATATAGCAGGCATAATAATGCCTGATTTTTCCAGCCCCGTAATGATGACATCAAGAGTACATCATAATGTACATCAGAGCACTATGCAAAATTGCAAGATCCCTGGTTAGAAACTCTTCTCTTTCCCCATGATATTTCCGGGCAAATGTATTAATACTACATGATGCAGCAGTGGTGCCATGCTCCAAGGATCATTATCAGGGCCTTAGGGTGCATAATCCCTTACAAACATGGTGATACTAGACAGAAACACTAGAAAGCTACCAATTCAAATGTCTCTCTCATCCCCTGCCAAGTTTTCTGATGCTCCACCACTAGAGAGCAAGGGTTTTTTTTTTTTTTTCCTTAAAGGCTGTTTGATCTCTCAGTGAAAGCAACAGGGTCATAGTGTTGCCCAAGTTGGGGCACCATTACCACTTGAATCTCAGAATGGGGCCGCCTGGGGTTAGGCGAGTGGTGAAGCACCTGAGAGTAAGAAAGCCACCTTCCTTCTCTGTGAGGAGGAAAAGAGAACTGAGGGAGAGACATTATGAGTCAGGGAGGTGAAAAAGGAAATGGAAATGTGAAGTCAGGGGAAAAGATGTCATTTACTTCTTGATTTCAGTAAGGTATGGCCCTGGTTAAATGTAAGTCTAGGTCTCTATTAATGACCACAAGAGTTATACACTACATGCCACAGGATAAAGCCAGAGATATACTCTCCTGCCCATGACTCCTTGCCAGACTACTTTGTTTCCATCCCCTTCCCCCTGAAATCACCAATAGCTTCTCTCAGTGGGATATTTACAAGTCTCTCTTTTGACCTGTGTTTGAGAGGGTGATGTTCATAATTATTAGAATAAAAATTTTAGTCCCTTAACTTGAGCCTTACAATTAAAAAGACCTTCATTCTGAATAAGGTTGGGAAATTAGAACATGACCCACTCTTGCTTAATTAGCCCCCTTTTTTCCTGCCAAGATTGAATTCTACAAGTCTTTTGAAATGCAACATGCTAGAAATGAAATAACACAGAGTCCTCGAGCACTCTCAGGGGAGGAATGGGGAAAAGTCTTTTAAAAACAGCAAAAGTAATGGGAAAATAATTAAAGGAAACATCTCTGACATATTAAAACTAAAACAAACCATATGCTGTGGCAGAGAGTTATTTCCCAGAGCCCTGGATGAAGGCTGAAAGGGGAGGCCCAGTCTGGGCCAGCCCCTCTTGGAACCTTGGGGCCTTATTCCCCTGACCCCACAGCTCTGGGTGGCCATCCTGCCCCTCAGTATCTGCCACTGAGCCTTCTACAGAACCAGTGGTAATTACTGGAATGTTGGCACTGACCTACTTTCCAGTTTTGTGAACCAGTAAAGCTAATTTTGTGCTCTCTTTTCAATAGCACAGACTTCATTGATTTTTCAGACAGATCAATGCCAGTCACCTCGGACCAAGGCAGTCTCCAAACAGTTCCACTATGGTGAACTGAACTGCATAGACAACTGTATATAGGCTTCTACAATGTATTCTTTATTGTATCCACGCATTCACTCTGAAATTAAATATCTGTAGGTAAATCAGCAAAGTTATAGAGTGTCATTTATAATCCATGAATTGAAAGGAAATGGCAAGATGCCAGGGAGCCAAGCCTGGGGCTTGTTGGTGCTGGCCCAGTCATTT
This sequence comes from Indri indri, assembly GCA_004363605.1. NCBI lineage: Eukaryota > Metazoa > Chordata > Mammalia > Primates > Indriidae > Indri > Indri indri. The sequence goes on along the minus strand of RJWJ010013959.1, from coordinate 27,612 downwards.
TTAAGGTCATTTGAAAAACACCCAAATATTAATTCAACTCCAAATAGAGAATCATACAATGTCATAAATGGAAGGGACCATAGAAATGATCCAGTTTGGTGATTTTCAGCTGGCAGGTAGGCTGCAGTTTGGAGAACTGTTCATTGAAATCACAGAGAGCTTTTTCAAAGTATGTATATGGGCTACCTAGAGCCTCCTAGACTCAGTCTAGGCATATATTAGAATCTGGGAGAGTTGTGAGCTGGTCTCAGAAATGTTTTCAAAGTTCACCAAGTAAACCTAATAAATGACTAGAGAACCCACTATTTTAGAGATAAAGAAATTGAGTCCCAGAGAAGTATGGTGTGGCAAAAACCACACAAGTCATAAAATGTGGAACTGGGACTCCCTACCCAGATATTCTGATTCCAAATTCATAACTCTTTTTATAAATGGACTGCATTCCATTTAGAACACAATCTGTTGTCAAATTTAGGGATTATTCACCTTTGTGTCCCTCCTTTGTGTCCCTCCATCTGTGCCTAGCTGAATTCCTTAAAGGTTGTATGAGCTGAGTAACTGTTAATTTGAAAAAATAGATGATAAAATTTCTTCAAATGTTATCATTTTATTGCAAAGTGGGTTTCTTAAAAATAGCATACAGTTGGGTCTTTCTTTTAATTGTCTGACAACCTCTACCTTACAGTTGGTGTGGTTAGACTATTTACATTTCATGTAATAATCAACATGGTTGGGCTTCATTGTCCTACTTGCACTATTTATTTTGTTTCTTTTTTCCTTTCTTCCTGCATTTTTTGAGGGGTAAGGGAATTAACTTAGTAATTCATTTATTTTTTCTCCATTCCTATGTATTTTCTATTTTTTTCCATTATCTGTGCCTTTTTGTTGTTGTCATCATCATTGGTTTTTAGGGGTTGCTCTAGGGTTTACAGTATGCCTTATTATTTTTGCTTTAGGAAGTCAATTATCTTTCAAAGTAAAACACTTAAATAGAATTATTTTCTATTTACCCATTTTCAGTTACAAGTGCTTTTCATCCCTTTGTGTTGACCCAAACCCCCACCTGGTATCATCTTTTCTTCTACCTGAAGGGCTTCCTATAATGTTTTTAGCATGCAGGAGCCAGCTCATATAGGCTTGCAAGATTGTGTGCATCTCTTCCATACTCTGTCTTCAGAGGCGCCTGATTGACAGCATGAAATTGGCCACTGTAAGAGTCTTTGTATCATGAAAATCAGAAAATGCTACTAATCTAGGTTTGTTTTTCTGGAAAACTATTTGTTAGACGTTTACCATCACACAACATAGTGCAGGTTTATTTGGCAATACATTTTCAGTTTTTATATGTCTGAAATGCCTTTATTTCATTTAAATCTTTTGAGAGAAGTTTATGACTCCAAAATGGAGAAATATGAAGAATATAATAACATAACTGTACATCATAGTCAAAATACTAAAAATAATGATTAAAAATATCTTTAAAACTCCCAAAGGGGGGAAAAAAAGATACATTATACAAAGAAGCAAAGGTAAGAATGACAGATTTCTCATCAGAGACACTGTAAGCCCAGAGAAAATAGACATCTTTCGTTGTTGAGAGAAATAAACTATCAATCTAGTATTCTATACCTAGCAAAAAATTCTTTCAAAAATGAAGGTGAAATAAAGACTTTTAAGATTTACAAAAGCTGAGAAAGCATGCTCATGTCTAAGGAGGAATTCAGAAATGTCCTCATGAGTTTGACAAATTTGGTGCAGGTCCTCTAAAAGTCTGTTTGCAGGAGGAACTGAGGTATCTTTTGGACAAAAAGGCATCTTAAGAAAAAAGGGAGGCAGATTGGTCCAGTAGTAAAGTTCAACGGTAATGGGGGCAGGGACAGTGTTACTAGAAGTGCAGTATAAAGTCACTTAGATTTTGCACAGGGCCAGGCCCCATGTGATTCATATCTAAGGCCAGTAATTAAAACACAGACTTGAGTATAATTAAAAGATGTTTTTTCCCAAAAGTTCTATGAGACTTTAGGGAATAATCAAGACCATGTTGAAATCCTTTTAACAGACTATATTGCCAAAAAAATTGAGAAACACTGCCCAAATTGACCCCCATGTAATAATTGCCTAGATTTGTCTGAAAGTTACACAAAATGTTAAAGGCATCTTTTCTGAGGGCTGAAATTCTGCATTAGCTAAGGGAAAGAGCAACTAAGAGCATTTTCTTTGTTACGGACTTTTGTCATGGATGTGACTAGCACCTTTTGAATTCTATTCCCACTACTTGGAATATTTCCCTAATCATGTCCCACCTCCCTAGGGTAGAAGTCAAAAACTCTTTCCCAGCCTTTCTTGCAACTAGTATGCAAACAGTCAGGTATGCCAGCATGAGATTTCTACGTAGAAGTCTCTATTTCTATTCTGTGCTATCGAAGTCTTCTATTTTTATATAGAAAGAAGTCAACATAAAGAATCAGATAGCAAGGGGAATTCTTTGTCTGGAATGAATGACCAAAGAGACAGCTGGCTGGCAGAGATAGCAACGATGAAAGTTCTAGAATCAAGTGCCAAGTAGCAGTGAGGCAAGTTGTATATCTGTGCCAAGTAGCAGCAGCAGCAGGGGCTCTGTTGAATTAGCCTCAAGGTGTAGTTTGGGCATTGTTCCTGGTTCCATAGTGTCCAAGACCCATTCTCTTTAGACCTCTCAGAAAGTCTGCGAGCTGCCTAATAACCTCTAGTAAATTCCTTTACTGCATAAACTAATATGATAGGGTTCTGTTGTTTTCATCTAAGATGTCTAGCTGATACAATTCCTATTGTGTCCTGATGTTCATGGTCGTAATCACTACTCCCCAAAGCATTCCAGCACTCTCTCATTCCCCAAAGTGCTAAATTTTCAGGATTCTGACTTTGCATATTCACATGCACTCGACTGGCAGATAAAATATTTTTCCTAGTGTATTCCTGACACAGCTCCAAAGAGCCTTATAAATCCCACAAGACCTCAACTTGACAAAGACAGTATATTTCAAGGGCACCAGAGGAATGTTGAATAAAAAGCATAATTCAGGCATATCCTTAGGAATCAAATAGTTTCATTTTCTCTTCTGAATGAAAAGGGAACCTCTGGTGGGAATTGTACCACTCTGTACACCAGGATGCCTGGTAAAACGCCCCCATTCTCCAACATGAAAAATCTGCCAAACGCACTTGGAAGAACATTGAATGTTCTGGTCATCTAAGCAGCCACTAACCGTAATTTCTACAATGCACACTTCACAAAAAGAGGAGAATAATTTACAAAGAAATCAATCTGGAGTCCTCACTGCATGAGCAGGAGGGAATTTCGACCCACCAAGTAATTGTGTTGAAAGAAATTAGCTGTTTAAGTTTGTGACATGACTTAAATTCCTCCTCTATTTTTAGAAATAGAAAAAGATGTCTTGAACATACAAGTTTTCCCTATCATGTTTAAACTAAGTTTGTACTTGATCATAAATTCATATATGTAGTTGGCACAATAAATGGAATTAATATAATTTCAGCTCTTAACAGCTTTTATCTCTTCGTGCCCCTGGGATTGTTTTCTGGGATCCTTCCCCCTACGGGGGCTTTTTCACTCCACTCACCCTCCTTCCCTTCTCCAGCACTCAGGACACGCTCTGCCCTTCACTCTGTTAGTCCTCCAGCAGGGGAGAGGCAGATGCATTCACGCACACGTATGTGATCGATAATGAGTAACGACTAACTCTTCGACAGGTGTTTGCATTTCAACTTTAAGCCAAAAGGATGAATTGATATGAAAGCCTGCCTCTGGCTCTCTTGTCGCTTCTGGATTCACATCCCTCGTGAAGCTGCCGACACTGCTCACAGCCAGTGCGTAGGGCAATAGCATAGGGTGGCCCTGCCTGACTCTGCCTCAGAGGCTGTGTGTACATTTCCAGGTGTTCCTCAGCTGAGCAGAGCTGAAAGCCTCTCTCAGAAGCCTTCTTGCTAAGTAATATGTGCAAGAAAGAGGCAAAGATTGAAAAAACAAAAACATAAAGACAAGTCTCAGAAGTCATTATAATGCCTGTGTGGCACGCTGTTCTTGTACACAGCCAGGATGCACTGTCACCATGATGTTATCTGCCTCTTGCAGGAACTGGACCTGCTGCAGGGATCATGTGTCTTCAGGAGTGACCCGATAGCTATCATTGGTGAGGACAGGGGCGCCGCAGAGGTCACACAGTGTCAGGAGCACAGCCATTTCACCCATCCGGACTCCAGGCTTGGAATAACAGTCACTAGAATTTGTTATGTTGCCGAATAATCTTCAAACACTTTGATATACAGCAGGTTTGGGAGGACAGCAGGAGAGGAATTCTCCCTACTCGATAGGCAGGTCTCAGAGTTAAGGGTGACACACCTAGGAGTGCTAGAGAAGGGACTCCAGCTGATGCAAATCTAGCACTCTTTCTCCCACATCCCACTCTCTGTCGTGCAAACACGCAGTGTAGAGACTGATGAAGACGGAACTAGCCTGTGTAGGAAGAATATGTTCATAAGGATCTACAGAAGTATAACAGTGGGTTGGTAAGAAAATAAAACTCTGGATAGAAGGATTCAGCCCTTCATCCCTCATACTTTGTGTGAGGTGCTGGATGACGTGTTAGGATACAGCAGTACATAGGGTTGATACGGTCCTGGCCCCTCGGAGCGAATTTAACCATTAAGAAAATGAGAACAGTTGATGACGTTAGCAGCTAAGGTTTAGGCTCATTTTTTCTCATCACCCGAGCCAATTGCTTGTACCACTCACCTGTCACCCATCACATTCTGCCTTATGCCATAATTTTCTTATTAAAAGCTTCTTTTCTAGCTTGTTATAAATCCTAGAGGGCAAAGAGCACACATTTTTATAACCACCATGTCACAAGTCAAGGGAGGGGAAGGGAGGATAATGTGTGAAAAATTCCAGGAATAGCTCTCTGTAAAGGGAGTGGGTGGCTGTTGGATGAATTGTTAGTTTTCACCTTTCTAAATCACTCCAGCAGGCCCCACTGGATTCATATATTTTCTTTATGTAAAAAGAGTTATCCCCCCAAAATGTGGGGAGTTTGGACATTCAAAATGTGTTTCGGTCTATCAAAATCACTTAAACAAAACATTAGAGTTACTCATTTTATGTAGGCAAGACATAGATCTCTAGCTACCTAACGATGTCATAGGCTTCACTGTGGCCATACAGGGCATAAGACACCTGTATGCAGCTTTCATTTTTCTGTAAACAGATGATAGCAAACAAAGAGTAAAGATGCAGAATTATGAGGTAGGGCTAGCTGGCTTTCTGCATCTTTTTGTCTACTCTCCTTCCAGGATCTATCATATTCGTGTTCTATAGCAAAATAGGAAATAATCTTATATGAGTATTTTACATTTTTTAAATATTTAAATTCAGCAAACATTCGTGCATGTCTGCTATGTGCCAGCAGCTAAGACACTGGTCACTTCCCTTAAAGAGCTTCTAATCTGTAAGGGAGATAAGAGACGTGCACACAAAAGGATAGTTTGAACGTTATTAACAAAGTGGCACAGAGGCACATAGCAAAGGGATGGAGAAGTCTTTAGAGACAAGTAAATTTGGTGATTAATAGATAAATGATTAATTTGTTCACTCAACCAATATATATTTATACCATGTTTTAGGAATGTTTGTTACTGGAGATACAGAAGAAAATAAAACAAGTCCTTGCCCTGATGAAATTTAAATTCTGGTGGAAGACATAGGTAATAAAGAAGCAATGAATGTCATAATATATCTTATTATATTAATAATCTTAATTAATATCTTAATAATAAGATATATCTTATTAATATATCTTACTTCCAACCAACCCTAACATATTCTCTATGCTACAGCCTGTCTGGATTATTAGCTATCTTGTATATGAGCTGTCTTCGTTTACATCTCTCAGATGTTGTATCCTTACATACAGAAATTTCCTCCAGTTTCTAGTCTGACTTGGAAGGTTTCCTCCCATCCTTCAAAGCTCAGCTCAAAAGTCAGCTCTCCTTCCAAGCCTTTCATCATAATTCCAGGAAAAGTAATAATAATTCCACTCCCATCTTTGGGTTGCCATAACACTCCATACCCTGGGCCTCAATTTCTGCAGGTGGAACAGTGAAGTGCAAGTATTTGTTTGTATTCCTGTTTCCCATTAGACAAGGGGTCTCTCAAGAGAAGGGACCATGGCTGATTTATTCTTCCCATGCTCTGTGCCTGGGAGATCACCCACACATGGAGATGTACTATTATCAACCACAGTGATAATAATGACACAAACTTAAAGTGCCAACCATGCACTGAGCACTCTGCAAAGTGAGTGAATTCCAAACACTTATCTGAATTATGTATTTTATTATTATCTCCATTTTGTAAATGAGAAAACTAAGACCCATGGAGGTTGTGTGATTTGCTCACAGTAAGAAAGCTAGTAAAGGATAAATACCCAAGGAATGAATAAATACGTTGATTTCTATGTTATTATAACAAAGAACTCTGTGCACATGTGTTTGTCCTTAAAACTTAGATATTTATAAGGCATAAGCATCTGCTCCAAAGTATTTTTAAAATTTGAGAAGTATTGATTATCATAATAGCTCCAAAATCCAGTTACATATAAAGTTTCATGGACCTGAAAAATGAATATAGTTTTAAACTTAAAGAATAAATGATGCCCATGAAGACACCCTGATGCATTTCCAGAGGAACATTTGAAAACTTTCGCCTTCATTTTTTCCTGGGCATATATTTTCTCTGATTCTCCAATTTCTCAAAGATAGCTGTTAGAAGGAAATGAGGCAAGGGATTTAGGGGCAGTCATGAGACTCAAAAATGGAAAAGTACAATTTTTTTTTTTTTTTTTTTTTTTTTTTTTTTTACCATGAGGTATCTTTTTTCCCTCTCTAGCACAATGTACTACACTTGTGACCACATGGCTGAAATTCATGGATCTGGGACAATCACCATGGACCTGGTAGCTCATTGTCATAGTTAATGCAGAAAAGTTGAATCAAACATATTCACATTATCTGACTTATTTGATTTGCCTGTATTACCAAATCCCATGATTCACCAGACTGTTGTGCATTCTTATGCTTATGGAGCTTGAATAGGGGCTATAAAGACAAAATCTGAACATGTTAATTTCATTGGTCTGAAGTATTGTACTAAATTTGTTTGTAAAAGCCTTGAGACCCATATAGTGAACATATCATGAGAAGGTAGGATGCAGCCACATTTCTTTTTAACAACATCTTCCTAGCATCCACTTCTTTGCAATAAAATTATCTTTCTTGATATAGAGATAGGGAATAAAGCAAATTTTGACCATTCTCTCTAGAGTCATCTTAATCAGTCTACTGCCTTAGCATTCACATAACCAACAACATTCATTCTGAAAAGTTCCTTTCAGTCATCCTACATAAATGAACCATTAGAAATGCAATGAGTGATGATGAGCTTGGGTATTATAAACAGCCATGCTTTGAATCTTGATATTTTAAAAAATGTTCATATGTTGGGCTAGAAAAAATTGTTACTTATAAGCATTATTAAACTGGTTATCATTTGAAATCCATATAATTTTGCCTGTCAGTTAAAAAACACGTGAGATAATAGTCAGGGACTGACCCAGGCCTCAGCAGAAACAAGAACTGGTCACACAAGACAAAGAGGAATCCATTGCTCTGGTCAAACTTCAAATTAGTAAGAAAGATCCTAGAGAAGGGAAATTAGAAGGGGTGTTTAGTGAGCTCCCCCACCTTAAATAAAAGCCCCATAGGAACCTTTGTTGTTTCAGACAAAGCCAGGACCTGTAAGTCAAGGACCATAACTGCTAAGATTTTGCATCCTTCCGAGAATGTTTGTAAAATCTCTATGTTAGTTACATTTGCTGTCCCCGTGCTCGTTTTCTGTTCTGAGTTGTGGTGAAACCCTTCAAACTAGGTGGGAGGCATCAAGAAAGCTGAAGGGCTATAGAAGAGCCCAAAGAGAGAGAAAGCAGTGGCAGTCAGTGTGGTGGCAAGGAAAGAATGTAAGTGGAAATCCATGAGACAAACCATGAGGAAGGGGAGTGGGAAACTCTTGAGGTGGGGCTGATGCTGCAGTCCACAGGTGGAATTTCTTCTTCCTCGGGGAAGCTTCGGTTCTGCTGTTAAGGTCTTTCAACTGACTGCATCAGGACCATATCGATTATTGAGGATAATTTTTGCTTAAAGTCAACTGATTGTACATGTCAATCACATCTACAACATACCTTCACAGAATCACCTAGTTTAGTGTTTGATTGAATATCTGAGTACTATAGCATAGCCAAGTTGACACAGAAACTGACCTTCACAGTCCACCCCTTATCAACTTGGCACCCATGCACATCTCTCTAAACCATACTTAACCTCCAAATAAAGACAATAACAAAGTTGTACTTCCACCCAACATGATACAGCTATCCTACATACAACTGAAAATATAATAATCCTTTTCCAGGGGAGGATGCAAAGTCCTTGGGTGATGTTCACTCTTCTCGGTAATATCCTGTTACTTAAATATGGTGGTGTACAGTTAACTTTATTAATATACCTTATGTTAGACAATAAGGCAGGGAAGAAAAAAAAAATATATATATATATATATATTTGTGTATCTCCTACTGGTTCTATTTCTCTGGTGGAACCCTATCTGATACAGATTTTGGTACTAAGAGTGGGGTGCTATTGTTTAAAATGGTATTAAATTTTCTGTAACCTGATTAAATATATCTATCATTGTAACTTATCATGTTTTTGAGAGCTTTAACTAATTCTCTATTTTTATGCAATCATTTTAAAGATTGTGGCTACATTAATTTAGGTTTGCTGATAATGATTGAATCTAAATTCAAGAGAAGACAGTAGCATTAATTCCAAAAGAGAATTTTTATATTCAGATGTGGAAATATGAGGGTATTTCATTATATGAGCCCCTGTCATCAAAAAATTTCTTTGTTCATGTGTGTACCACATTGAATAGCAATGTTTTCCAAAGTTTGTCAACTGGAAACAAGTGTTCAAATGTATTTTTCTTAAGGAAATTTGGTGATGTCATCAATAATCTAATATTGGTAAAAGTTCATGTTTATTTGTTAAGGATTTGAGCTCTCATTAAGAGTTCATTTTATTTTAAAGGAACATATACCTTTAATAATTCTCTGGGCATGTTTAACAAAACCAGATGAGAAAACCATGGTGCTGTTTAATTGTAAAAATAGCTTGGTACAAGATTTGACCAATATTTGATGTGCATGATTTTAGCATACAGGGTGGTTTTGTGCTTTAAAAAAAAAAAAGTTTAATTTTTCTCTTTGAAAAAAAAAAAGAATACCTAAAATCATGGAAGTGGCTTTGAGTAGAGACTGGAAGAATTCTGAAGACCATGATAGAAAAAGCCTGTATTATAATGAGACTGTTGATAAAAATATGGAGTTTAAAGATGGTGTCGATGAGGGCTCAGAAGGAAATGAAGAACAAGATAGAGAAAGCTTTTATTGTCTTAGAGAATATATTTATCACCATGAACAGAATATTGGTAGAAATGTGAGCATTAAAGGCACTATTGGTGAGAACTCAAATGGAAATGAAGAATAATATATCATTGGAAACTGGAGGAAAAGGAGTGTTGGTTATATAGTGACAGAAACTGTAAGTCTGAATTATGTGGAAAGCATAACTTGTAAGTGATAAACTTACATATTTAGCTAAGGAGATTTCCAAGAAAAGTGTTAACAGTGTGACCCGGATTCTTCATGCTGCTTATAGTGAAATGTGGGAAGAAAGATAAATTTGAGGCAAGAACTGTTAAGCAAAAAAAAAAATTAAAGGAACCAGCACTTGGTGATTTTTGGGAGGTACTCAGCCTATTCAGAGTGCAAAGAATGCTAAATTAGGAAATTCACTGTTCGGAATGCATGCTCTGGAAAAAAGTCTAAGAGTTTGGCTGGACAACATTTGGTGAAGAAATTAGGTGTGTGACTCATGAATACACTGAACCATCTCAGCAAAATCCAGCAAGAGAGACAGGATTACCAAGCAAAGATCTGTAGGGTGCACTGCTGTCTAACGGCATAAGATCCCCACAACATACACAGGAGACCTACAGGTTTTCGAGACTAGTATAAGCAGAAACACTGCCAGTGTGGACTGAAGGAAGCAGAGATAAGACAAGTGCAAGAGGGCTGTTGGACTTCCAAAATTCTACACTCAGGAAATGGCCAATAGGGCCACTCAGCTGCAGATGTGAATCCTTGACAAAAAGGAAGAATGGTTCTGGGGACAGCAACATGGATGCAGAGGCAGAGGCCAGAGTCATCATGAGAGAGTCTAGGGCCGCAGGCCCAGAGGACAGCACCTCGAGCCACGGAAACTGAACAGAACTTGCTCTGCTGGATTTCACACTTGATCGGGGCCAGTTATTCCTTTATTCCTTCCATGTTCTCCCTTTTGAAATGAGAATGTCCATTCAATACCTGTACCTCCAATGCATTTCGGAAACATATACCTTGTGTTCTAGTTTCATAGGTTCACAGATAGTTAGGAATTTTTTTCTCCAAGATCAGTAATACTCAGAGTCTCCTCTGTACATGATCTAGATATACAGGTGATGATATTTGGAAATTTTCAAGCCAATGAGAATTAGAATTTTAAACTTAGAGTTGACATTGTGATGAGTTGAGGCATTTGGGGGTGGTAGGATATGGTGAATGTGCTTTGCACTTGGGACAGATGTGAATTTGGAGAAGGCCAGAGAGTGTCATGTAGTTTTGGGATTGAATGGTGCCTGCCCCCGAAAGATATGCCCATAATATAATATCTGGAGCCTGTGAATGTGATCTGTTTTGGAAAAAGTGGATTATCCAAGTGGGACCTAAATTCATTGACGAGTGTCTTTATAAGAGACACGCATAGGAGAGACACACAGAAAAGAGGAGGGGGGCTTGTGAAGATGAAGACAAAACAGATAATAACCCCACAAACCCAGGAATGCCAACAGCCGCCACAAGCTGGAAGAGGCAGGGAATGGAATCTCCTCTAGAGCCTCTGGAGGGATCAGCCCTGCTGACACTTTGATTTCAGACTTCTTGCCTCCATAACTCTGAGAGTATAAATTTTCGCTGTCTTTAGCCGCCAAGTCTGGGGTAATTTGTTACAGCAGGACTAGGAAACTAATAAAGTCACCGTGCAGTAGAAAATGTACATAGGGTTCCCTGATGCGATTTTTCCATTACATGCCAGAATATGCACAAAAGAATGATCTCCTCTTTTTAAAAGTCGCCTTGGATCTCAGAAGCACTGTGCTAAGTAAAGGAAGCCAAGCTCACTTATAACATACTGTATGATTCCCTTAATATAACATTATGCATTTACTCTGAAGAAAGCTAGAAAAACTATAGTGCAAAGAAAAGAGATTGGTGGTTGTCAGGGGCTTGGGTTGGGGGAGAGGATTCTCCACAGGAGGAAACCATTAAGGGTGACAAACATATTCTATATCTTGTTTATGGTGCTGGTTATACAACTGTCTAAGTTGGCCAAAAGTCATAAAACTGTACACCTAGAAAGGGTATATTTTACTGTATATACATTATACCCGATAAAGATGACTTTAAAACCTTTTACCTTCTGGTGCTATAGGTTTATGTAACTCTTGCTTTAAACTGCTTGGAGCAAGTATTTTGAAACCACTTCATTATCAGTCTCACACTGATATTTATTTGCAACTGTAATAGATTTAGTTTTACATTTTTTTTTTACTGTTTTCTGATATTAATCCAGTCACTCTCAAAAGACAATGATTTTTGCACTACTGAGGACATATAAAAAACACACATATTCTGCTCTTATTTCCTAAATAAAATTTGAAAAAATATTTTGTTTATTGAAATAAATGTATAACATCCAAAAGTGACTATTTAGTTTAACTTAACAAATATTTACTTAGTATCTGATGTGGAAAGCACTATGCTAAGTGCAGGGCTGAAAGTAGAAGGGATTACACAGAAAATTAAGAAACAATGCTTCTATATTTAGAAAGAAATATAAAATAAGCAAATAAATCTAATAAAAAACAGATTCTAACAAAATTTTGGGGGGTCTTTGAAGAAAAAGCAAGTATAACCAGTGAGAGGAGCTCTTTCAAATAGATGAGATGCTATTTAAAATCAATAATAAATGATTGTGAATTTCAATAAAAGGGGACATTCCAGGGAGAAGGAACTGCATAGACAAAGGTGCAAAAATAACATACTCAGTAAATAGTGAATAGTCTCTGACCAGAGAGGTTATAGTACCTGCAGAGGAGGGGGAGAAAAACTAGAAAGGGAATTTAAGATAGTGTTCTGTGTGTCTTAACTGCCAAGTTGAGCCATTTATACTTAATCTAGTGGTTGGTGGGCAGTTATTAATGAATCTATTAATGCATCTATTTAGAACTTGAGAATGTTAAGAATTTGGTAAAAGCTACAGACACATTTCTCCAGAAAAGTGTACAAGTGTACAAAATGTTATGTACCGTCTCAGGAAGTTCACAGACACCTGGAGCTCCTCCAGGCCCCTCCTTCCCTGGGAACCCCTGGATTTAAAAAGTTTTGAGAAAGAGCCTGATAGGAAGGGAACTATCATTTCATGTTATTTTATTTCATTCCTCCATACATGATCAGATTGGAGAATTAGAGTGACATAACTTATGACCTCAAGTAGGTTTTCTTAAAAATGAGATGTATTGTTAGAATTACCTGCAGGGCGTATACTATAAAACATCCATATTTCTAATTCCCACCCTAGATATACTCAAAGCCTCCAGTGGTGGAGCTAGATAAGATACATTTTTAACAAGCACCTACCTGATTGTAATGCACACTTAACATAGAGAAATGCTGATCTAGTCACAAAGAGGGCATTGTGGTGGACAGCCTTTGCTTTTGACTTTCCGGCACCAGAAAGAGACAGGAAGAACTCAAGAAAATAACTATAAAAGATATTTTTTCAACTCCACCAATTCTCAAGACATTCCTACAATCAGTACCACTTTAGACCGAGCACAGGAATATCTTCAGCTACAGTGTGTTAGACAGGGCTGCATTTACCCTGGAGAGAGCTGGCTGCTTTACATTAGCCAGAACATTAGCATCACAGAGTCATAGTGTCAAAAGCTACTAATGGGTCCCAGTGGATTAAGGTAAACAGTAATCATCCTTAACCCTAAAATAATCACCTGCCACAGCAGCCAGAGACACTTCTGTTCTGTGTCTTGCTCTGAACAAGATCCACAGTTTCACTCACATATCAGTCAATCTTTCAGAAAGGATTTTGCAAACTGACAGTAATTGGCAAGGTTCTAGAATCAGTAGGGTCTGTTGCTCATCAGAGTTTTATGGGATTCTGTCATCTTTTCATTTTTGTAAAACAATCACCATGACTGTATTCTAAAAGAAAACACTATTGATCCCTGACAGTTTTTTTTTTCATTCAGACATTCCACACATTCATTTCTAGTTAGGAACACAACATTTCATGATTTAATATTAAACTACCAAATCAATGTGTTACATATACTGATTATTTTTTAACCAAAGGAAAAAAATGTGAATACTATGCTAATTTAGGAGTTAGCTTTTAAATGAAGCTATCATTTTCATTTTCTTGAAATTCCAAGCCTGTTCACTGAATATTTACATAGCAAGCACATATACTACTAATTGTACTCAAGTGTTCAGTTTACCCAAGAATGAATAGCCATAGTACCTACATAAATAGCCATTTTTATTCTTCCTTAGGTATGGTAGTATGTGTACATTTATTGTTTCTGACTTTCCAGCACCTCTTTTTCTGGTTACTGAAACACCTCTTCTTTTGGAGATCTCTTCCTTCTCTACCGTGGTCACAAGGATGTTTTGAAGCTGTCAATCACAGAACTCTACCTCCTGTCCCAACCTAGACCACTCACACTACCTCACCTCATCAATGGGCCATCTAGTTGGCCTAGAAATAGGCTCAGAGTTTCTTCCCAAAGATTTTTTGAACAGGAACCACAGTAGTTAGGCAAAATGTGATAGGGAGATAAAGAGTTCTTTCTTTGCTGATGAAGCTAACAATGTGTGATTTCAGAAAGGCTGGTAGTCATGTGTCCAGACACACTGAGAAATCAGAAGCATACACCAGTGAAGGCATCACACAGAAGGAGAGGTGGTTATTCAGTAACTCCTTCAATTTAAGAGCCACTATAATTGCATTACTATGCCATGTAATATGGTAGTCACTGACTACTGAGCACTTGAAATGTGGCTAGTTCAAATTGAATTGTTCTATATGTGTAAAATAACACCAGATTTCAATGATGTGGGAAAAAATGTAAAATATTTAATAATTTTTATAAGAATAAAAATTGAATATACATTGAAATTATATTTTGGATGTACTAGTTTAAGTAAACTAGATCTTAAAGTTAATTTTACCTTTTTTTTAATGTGGCTTCTAAAAATTTGTATATTACATATGAGTCTCAAATTATATTTCTACTGAAACAGCATTGCCCTCTAATAAATCTGTGTTTTAGGTTTGTTTGTTTATTTTTTTAACTACTTTGGGTGGGGTCTGCGCCATTGGCAACCAACAGAGCCTTAGTTAATGCCAGAATTGGTAACAGGACCAGCGGCATTGTCAGAGACAAATCTGAAATGTGGAACGGGCTGTGTCCAGGTGCAGAGCGGGCAGGGAGGCTTCCTGAGTTAGGAAACTCAGTAGCAAAGTAGTTAGTTAATCATTGCAGGTTACTTATTGTCACCCACATCATGTGCCTATTCCCACCAAGCTTAGAGCTTTACAGGACTTGGTAGAAAGAAAACAAAATTTTGGAGGTACTGGCTACTTTTTGCCAACAATAAGTACACCTTTAATAAGGTGTTCCAAGAGAAAAAAAAGTGGTCCAAGCAGAACCATTTGAAAGGGGAGCAGAAGCATGGCTCAGCTGTATAAAATAAGGCCATTCTGCCACTGAGCATGCTCTGGATTTCAAAAGGCAATTGCACTGTACCCAAATCCAGTCAGTGTTCAGCCAGAATGAAGAAACCAGATCACCCAAGAGTCCCCAAAGCACTTCCGTCTGCTGAAGGTCGTCCTCCTTTCCCCATATTACAAGGCACATTGGGAGCACCTGGGGCAGAGGGCCCATAACCCTGCCTCATACCCAGCCTTCCATGCAGAGACAGAGGCCAAAGCAAGACAAGGCCCATGAGGATGGGCAGTGCCCCTGAAGATCTATCAAGAATCTGGAACTGTGAAGGGGCAGGGGCCCAGATTCAAACGTCTTGACATGGCAAGAGAACTGGCATCAGCTGGTAGCAAAAGGAATTCCTAAACAAGCAACTTTAAGGAGGTTCTATTGTCACCACCACCAGCCCCAAACAAATAAAGCACAGAAACAAGTCTTGCTGAAAGGAATCTGGGATTACTCACTGCTTAGGGCAATTCTTCAGGCTCTGCATCACTGCTAAGGAGATATAAGCCAGAGAGCCAAGACACCTGGTTGTCCACCAAAATTGTTTTCCCTTCTTCAGACACTCAGCTAACCCCCTTACACTTAGATGCGGTCCTTTGACTAAGTTATCATTGATGGCATACGAGAAGAAGTGCTGTCTCCTTCTTCCAGTCCTAGCCCATGAAACCTCACACATGCGCTTCTCCATGTTCTTTCTCCCTTCTAGCTGGCAGGGGTGGAGAAGAACACCTGGATAACTTTGGAAACCATAAGTTGAAAATGATAAAACTGAAGCCTTCCTGGACTATGATGTAAGCGAAGGTATAAACTTCTACCTTGTTGAACCTTTACATGTTTACTTCTATTTGCTATCACAGCTGATACATCTCTCAATAGAAACATCCTCCCAAATGTCCCTGATGACCAAAATCATGTAGCACCGACCAAAATCAGTAACACTGAGCAAATTAAACCTTTTTGGTAGATAGTAGTCAGGCCAGCCGCACTAACTAACCCAGTAGATCATTCATTGCCATAGAAGAAAGTCTACAAAGAGAGGTAACTTACTTCCTTATCTAGCAAGATAAGAATAGCGTTGCTGCATGCTACTGCCCTGACCCCTATTTCTATGCAATAATCTTTCATAAATGGAAGTTTGTGTTAACCAATGTGTGATGGTTAATTTTATGTGTTAACTTGTTTGGGTTAAGGTATGTCCAGATAGCTGGTAAAACATTATTTCTGGGTGTGTTTGTGAAGGTGTTCCTGGAAGAGATTAGCACTTGAATCAGTAGACCCAGTAAAGAAGAAGATCTGCTCTCACCAGTGTGGGTGGGCATCATCCAACCCATTGAAGGCCATGATAGAACAAAAAGGTAGAGAAAAGGTGAGTTCTTTTCTCTCTCTTCTTGAGCTGGGATATCCATCTTCTTCTGCTTTTGGACATCTGAGCTTTTGGTTCAGACTACACCAGTGGTCACCCTGATTCGTTTCTCAGGCCTTCAGCCTCAAATCGAGTTATACCACATAGCTTCCCCTGTTCTTAGGCCTTTGGATTCAGACTGAATCACGTCACCAGCTTTCCTGGTTCTTGGTCTTGCAGACAGCATATAGTGGGACTTGTCAGCCTCCATAATCATGTGAGCCAATCCCCAAAGTAAATCTCCTCTTACATACCCTACTAATTCTCTTTCTCTAAAGAACACTGTCTAAAACACAGTGTTTCTTCCATTGGTGGATATATGGAATGTATTGGGGGTGGTTAAATTTCTTATTTGAAACATAAATAAGAGAGATCACAAGATGCCGTATCAAGACCTGACTGAGTGGATATTAAATGGGCATCATGGGCTCAGAGACAGCTTCAGTGACTGGAAGGAAATGTGGGTTGCGTATGACTGGGGAGAGGGTGAGTACATGTGGAATAGGAGGTGTAATCTTTTCAATAGGTTAGAGGAAGGAATTTGGAGAATTATTTATATCTGTAAAAGAATGTATTTGTATATTAGACACTAAGCTACACAGAATCCAATCTTAGGATAGTAGACTTTAGGTAAAGATCCATGAAAATTTCTGGACGTCATCAAAAAACTCGACTGATGGAAAACACAAAAGGACTAACTGAGGTTGAAGGTAATATTTTAACCAAATGTCCTTTTTAAAAGTCCTTTTTAAAGTATTATTTCATTGTAGTTGAGTACAATACAGAGATGCTATCCATCTAGCTATATTCCAAAATGTCATAGTACATGATAAGTTAGAACCAACTAAAACAAAAGATGGATCTGTAGTGTTTCTGTCAAACTAGTCTATTCAAAGTATTAAGACATATTTGGTGAATACAGTGAGGAAAATGACATTATCGCTAATTTGACAAGAGATCATTGGAGGTATTGCCTCTATTTGTTTAATAAAACTTTTTCCTTTGCCTATGGTATTATATTAAATTTGTAAGAAGGAGGAAGACATATATCATTTCAACTTAAAAAATAGGTTATTGTAACAGAATTATCACCAGAGATAGTAAAAAAAATCATGAAAAATTATTAGACTGAACACTTACAAATCATATTGTGAACATTACTTTCAACAAAAATAAGCCTTTCTTATGCTTGAAGTAAAGCCAACACCTTTCCCTGGTTGGTATTTTAGGATCAAAGGCAGTCTGCATTTCTAATCTACCGTTCCCAAGATCTTGAATATAATTATCAGGATGTCTGAAGGAAGAAGTTTCTGTCTTTGAGGGTAGCAGGCTAAATAAAAAGGATAGTACTTTTGTGGTCAAACCTCTCCAACACCCCTTACTAAATGAGCATTCAATTAGCAGTAGAAAAAGGACATCAACACAGATCTCTAAAATCAATGTCAAGAAACTCCAATTGTTTCCCCATTGTCCAGTCCCCTCAACTTGAATTTGTCAAATTCTGCCACAAGACACAATTTTCTGTTTGATCATCCTAGATGCAACATGATAGAGAAAAAAGAGAACTGAACAATAATTCTGATGCCACCTCATATTCATTTTGGGCAAATTAAGTAAGCCTCTGTGAGTCCATTTCTTCATCTATAATATAGAGATAATAATTTTGCCCTGCATTTCTCATAAAGTTATTGGGATAAACATGAAAGTTACTTATAAACTGGAGGTTGCTATACAAATGTGAAATCTTTTTATTATATAAAGAAACTGCTAGTGATATTTTACTACTTGGCACAATAAACAGAAATGCATAAGAATAACAGGCAAGATAACATGAAATAAAAATCATAGACTCTGTTTCTGGCAATTTGACAAACTAGATACCCTGCACAGCCATCCCAATTGGAATAACTAAAATTCTGGATAAATTATAAAAATAGAAACATCTTTTAAATGCATCTCTGATGGAAGATGGAAATTCTCAGCAGAAGAATTAAGAAATATAAAAAAAGAACCAAATGAAAATTTGAGACCTGAAAATCACAATATCTGAAATAAAAAATTCACTTGGACTCAATAGAAGACTGGAGAGGAAAAAGTAAGGAAATTTGAAGATATATTAATAAAAATTAAATAATCAGAAAAAGATTAAAAAATGATTATTATATCCCTTGATGTTGGTATAATGTTTTCCCATCAGCATCTATGATTCAAATCATCATATTTCAATCATATGATTAGAGTCCCTGAAAAGAGAGGAAAAGGGGATTGGTGCAAAAAAAATTTGAAGAAAAATCACGCAAAACTCTCAAATTTGGTGAAAACCATAAATTTACAATCTTAAGATCAACAAACTAGAAGCAAGGTAAACTCAAATAAAGGCATACCCAAACAAATCCCAATGAAACTGCTGAAAACCAAAGATAAAGAAAAACTTTTTGAAGCAACCAGAGAAAATGAGCACAATTACATTTAGGACGATTCAAATGGCTATGGATTTCTCATTAGACAACAGGCTAAAAGACAGGGGAACAACATCTTTAAAGTACAAAATAAAAAAGAACTATCAATTAAGAATGTGATCATCAGTGAAAATTTCCTACATGAATGGAAAGCTAACTAAAGATATTCTTAGATGAAGGAAAATTAAGACAATCCATTGCAAGCCAATGCTCTAAAAGAATTACTAAAGGAAGTTTTTTTAGCCTGAAGGTGAAATGAGGAAGGAAACTTGAGCCTTCAGGAATGAGTGAAAAGTTGCAGAAATAGTAAATATCAGAGTAAATATAATGACTGTGTTTCTGCTGTTAATTTCTTTAAAACAGTTAAGACCATGTAGAGCAAAAATTACAACATCACCTGGAGGGGTTTCAATATATGTACGTATGTAGACATATTACAACTATAATTTAAAGAGCTTAGAGTAAAAAGATCTATATGGTGCTAAATCTCTTGTGTTTTACTCAAAAGGACAAAATATTAACTCTGTGTAGACAGTGAAAAGGTAGGTATGTATATTAAAAATGCCAGAGCAAACAATAAATTCAGGGAAATATAGCCGAAAAGCAATAGGTAAATTGCATTGCAATACTAAAAATAAATAAATAACAATTAATATGATACAAGAGAATGCAGGAAATGAAAAGCAGAAGAAAAAAGCAGAGAAAACAAACATTTAAAAAAAGGTAGACCTAAGTTCAGCCTTGTCAATAATTACATTAAATGTAAACAGCATGTGCACACTAATTAAAAGACAAAAATTATCATATTGAATTTTAAAAAGAAGACCAAGTATATGCTATGTTTAGAAAATCTACTTTAAATATAATTATATGGATAAGTTAAAAGCAAAATGATGAAAAAGTATATAAAACTAATCAAAAGAAAGCTGGAGTCACTATATTAATATCAAACAAAGCATATTTCAGTAAAGAAAAAATACAAAGAACAAAGAGGGCATTACATAATAATAAAAGAGTTAATATACCAAGAATCCATAACCATCCTACATATGTATGTACTTAGTTACAAAATATATGAGGCAAATTTTTATAGCACTGAAAGGAGACATAGATCATTCCAAAATTGTACTTGGAAACCAGGTAGACAAAAAATTCCAAAAGACATAAAAGACCTGAACAGTATCAGCCAACTTGACTTAATCAACATTTAAAGGTCATGTTGGTCAACAATAGCAAAATATGCATCATTTTCAAGTGCACATGAAATATTCAACAGAAAAGACCATTCTCTGGACCATAATACAAACTTTAACAAATACAAATAATTGAAATCACACATAGCATGAAACTAAAAATAAACTAGAAATCAATAATGCAGAGATAACTGGAAAATCCCAAAATATTTGGAAGTTAAACAAAACACTTCTAAAACAACCCATGGGTTAAAGAAGTCTCAAAAAAAATTTTAAAATATTTTGAACTGAATGAAAAAAAATGCAACATATCAAAATTTGGGAGTTACAGCTAAAGTAATACTTAGAGGATATTTTATGGCAATAAAAGCTTATTAATAGAAAACAAGAAAGCTCTTAATCAATAATCTAAGCTTCTATCTTAAGAAACTAATAAAAAAAGAGCCAGGTAAACACAAAGTAAACAGAAGGAAGGAAATAATAAAGATAAAAGCAGAGATCAAATAGAAAAAGGAGAAACAATAAAGAAAATCATTGAAAACAAAAGCTGTTTCTTTGTCAAGATAAAATTGATAAGCCTTTAGCTAGACTAACCAAGGAAAAAGCAGAGGGAGAAGCTACAAATTACCCATAATAAGAAATGAAGAGATATCACTAGAAACCCTAAAGACATGAAATAGATAATAAAGGAAACAACAGGAACCCTGTGCCCATGAATTTGACAACTTAGATGAAATATACCATTTCCTTGACAGACACAAATCATCAAAACTTACTCAAGAACTCAATAGGCTGAATTGTCCTATATTCATTAAAGAAATTTATCCCCCACTTACTGAACATTGCACTGGAGATCTTGGCAAGTACAGATAGAGAAAAGTAAAAAAGAAATAAAAGTATAAGACATAAAAGGTGTGTGACCAATGAAGTAATCCTAAAGGTAAGTACAGGTATATTATTAAAATTAGTAGCATTTAGCAGGGTTTGCTAAATGAAAATGAATGCACTACTCCATTTTATTTGGAGAATTTAACCCATCTTAATCAGTTATTATGTCTCACAAACTAGAATCCACATCACTAGCTGTAAACCTGCCTACTTTATAAAATACACGTAAAAGGCAATGTAATAATAATGAGGTCCGTGGATTTCTTATGAAACAGAGCATGAGGTGATCCAAAAGGAGCTGGAATAATTTTCTATCTCACAAACCCTACCCATGATTTGGATGAGGTGGGCCACAAAGGATTGCAGGCAAGGTTTTGGATTCAGAACTGGGCTCAAGCCCTGGCTTTACCAGTTATAAACTATATAGCTTATCCTCTGCTGACATCGGCTTCCTCCTCTGTTACCTGGAGAGTATAATAATAGCATCCATTTCACTGGATTGTCAAGAGAATTAAATTCTATTAAAATGGCTGTGCTTAGCCTTGTGCATGGCATATAGTCAGTCCTCACATCCTACCCTTAACAGCTTTACAAGGGAATTGAAGAGACTTAAGAGAATGAATGAAAAAGGGAAGAAGGAATTAAAACTACTAAAAGGATGCAGGCATTTTTCTGTGTTATTGCCTTACACTTCAATTTCTAGAGTTAAAAAATATTTCTCTATTTAGAAATGAGAAAATGCTTCAAATATGAGGTGCCTTCATAGCTCAAATTCTTTAGAAACTTAAGGGTTTTCTTGTTATTTGAGCAAAGAGAATTTGTGAAATCACCAATGTCTTGCTCATGCTCTGGGCTCATTTCAAACTTCATGCTGAATGAGATGTGAGCTCATCCTCAGTACATGCATACACACAAGCAATAGCTGATTTCATAAGCTCAGGAAGCATATTGACTTTCAACTAGAAATGATCTTTTGCTTGGAAAATGGAACTGAAAACCCATTAGTGCAGTAGATTCATTTTCATTTATTTCCCAACAGGTAATGGAATTTATTTGGAGTAATGAAAGATAATGCTTCTCTGAGGTTGACTATTATCTCATTTACATGCAAATATTTTTATCATTCCAGAAAAAAAAAAAGCATGCTCTATAAAGTTGGTCATGCACACAGAATTTAATTAATGACATGTCTACAGAGAATCAAGATAAAAAGCTGAAATGGGAAAAATTCATGCAGGTATGTTCGGCATCACATAGCTTCAAAGCCCTTGACTGTTTTAGTAATTTCACTCATTTATTCATTCAGATATTCATTAATTTTTAAAATATTTATTGAGTTTCTACTATATATTAAATGCTTGTATGTGATACAGACACACAGATGGAAAAACATAACTTTGCCTCCAAGAAGGTTACAATCTAATAGAGGCAAACAGAAAGGATCCTTCTTGCTCTGATGAAAGAAAGACCTAAGTATTATATGTTGGCAGCATGTGTTCCCCAGGGAAGAAAAGGTAAGTGTCACAGAAAGTGCCTAACCAAGCCTTTAAAAAGATGTTGAGATGTCAGGGGCATGCCAGGCAAGGAACCACATCCAGCAGTGTGCACACCTGGGTGTTTGGGGAGCTAGACGTGGCTCAATATTCATAGAATATAAAGTGTTAAGTGGGAAGAGGGGCTAACGGTACAGGAACAGGTGGAAGTGGAGGCTAGAAATGTGGCTTTAAAGGAAAAACTGTAATCTGGGATGGTACCCTCATCTCTGGTTGGGGCAGCTGGATTAAGAAAGTGTCACTTACCACACACAAGATAAGAAACCCAGGAGAGGATTCATGGGGGCAGGATGCGAGATCATTGTAGAAGGTAACGAATTCTGGCTGGGCCACTGTCACCGTGAGTTGTCTAAGCAGAGGTGCCTAATAACCAAATAGAAATGAACATTTGGGGCTCAACAAAGAGGTATACCACAGCTCTAAATCTGGGAATCACGGACATTTAGGTGATATTCGATGTCGTGGTATGAATGAAAACACACGAGGAAAATGTAGCATAAGAAGAGAAGAACTAAAATGGAAAACTGAAAGAATTCAGAAAAAGACAAATAAGAAGATTGAAAATTTCCTGAAAGACAGCATCTGGGAGACCACTGCTGACTTTCCAGAGAAACGTTTTATTGAGAGGTTAAGTCAGAATGCAGGAGGCAGGGAGACAAGAAACTTGCCTGTGAAGAGAAGATCCAGGGAAACGAAGAATGAGAAGAGGGTTATTGTGGATGGGAAGGAGAAGTTGAAGTCCTGGGGAAATAAACAGCTAGTTATTAGATCAAGTCCTATGCATTTAACTTTTCAAAAAAACAGATTTAAAATACAACATTTAAAACAATTTAAAAATAAACATTTTCATGGAAAAAATGGTGGGTGGTTCTACCCGATGTTAAATAATTTCATAGAGTACATTCTCACTTTTAACTAGAAGTTTTTGCCTGATATTGTGTTTTAAAGTTAATTTTGGTTGATGAATGTGGAAGTTGATTTGCCAAACACAAGCAGCATTTGAATGGTAGAGTCTCTCTGAGTTTAGAAGGAAGTACGTGTGTTCTTTGTGGAGCTCATAACCTCTTTTTATGTAACACAAGATTCATCATTACCTTATTAATGCATGACAAACTTGCTTTTGATTAAGGGTTGCCCTTTAATGAAGTGTGTTGTTTAATGTGGGTGGTGATACTTACCTAATACCAAGGCAAGGACTTCAAGGGGCAACCCTACAAGCCACAAAGCTTCTAAGGGAAGAGATTCTCAGGAAACCTGGTGTCTCAGATACGCTGCTGCTGCTATTGCTGCTGCTGCTTCAAACAGCTCAACGCTGGTCTCCTTCCCCAAGCAGAGGTACCAATGACACAGAGCAAAGAACAGAAGCCACGGCCAAGGTCTCCCTCCCCTGGGGCCAGGCGTGGATATTTTCAAGTCCGTGAGACAAGTTTGAGCCAGCACTGAATGGGCTGTGGTAGGTGCTAGAAGAAGACAATGGGAGCAATAGAGACAGAAATAAGCTTATAATTCCTAGAGATCAGGAAGAAGACAGAGGATGTAGCTGAAAGACAGGGGAGGATGAGAGAAGCAGCAGAGCCCATTTAGCCATTTGACAAGCAGATATCAGAAAACTATGCAGCTAATAATGTGCCTGGTACTGAATAAATACAACTGTCTGAGACACCTTGCTAGCCTAGAGGATATAAACAATCTACACCAGGAAAATACACCTAAAATTTTAAGTGGCAATGTATTTATTTGCTCAATAAATGATATATCTATATGGCCCACCCAACAGACACAGATTTTCATATTAAAAAAAGGTATACATATGTATTTCTAGATATTCTGAATGAGTTTACTATTTCTGTTAACACTTGTCTACATTGCCCAATGCATTCTATTAGTCCTTTCAAAAACACTTCACCATAAAGGAATCTGCTTCTAATTTAAATCATATTGAATATTTCCCACTAAAATCCCTTCATATGTATGTGAAAGGTGGCCTTACTAATAACGTACCTAACAGAGGAAAATAAATTATCAAACAGAAAGTAAGAGAAACAAACTCACAGCATAACTGCCCTTTGTTTTGTTTAATTAAACACCTGTGGCTTTACTCATTATCTCTAAGAGTTTTTTCATGGCCTTGAAGAGCCCAAAGTGGACAGTAGGTGTGCGAGCTGCCTGCTCCCGCTCTCTGCCTCCGTTCCTCTTGGACCAGATTTCAAGGACCTTTGATAAGCCGGCCTCACAGAGAAAAGAGAAAAATAAAGAATATCTGCAACAGCTTCGCTGCCACTTCTGTTATCAGTCCGCTAAAGCAGAAGGGGAAAAAAACATTTTACCCTTTAAAACTCCAAGCAACTTTCCATCAGGGCCTGGCACTTTCACTCCTTAATTCGTGTGCTGTGGCCACTCCCTTCTCTCTCTGTCTCATCTCTTTTTTTCTTTCTTTCTCAAAAAGGTAAAATAAACTTTCCTAAAACTATTCTACTCCTGGTATGAGAAATCTTTCTTCAACCCACGACATGAGCTCCTCATGAGGTCTCCACCCTTTCAGCTCTGTTGCCCAGGATAGAGTGCAGCAGCATCATCATAGCTCACTGCAACCTCAAACTCCTGGGCTTAAGCAATCCTTTTGCCTCAGCCTCCCACGTAGCTGGAACTACAAGTGCACACCACCACACCTGGCTAATTTTTTCTATTTTTAGTACAGGCAGGGTCTAGCTTTTGCTCAGGCTGGTCTCGAACTCCTGACCTCAAGCAATCCTCCCACCTTGGCCTCCCAGAGTGCTAGGATTACAGGTGTGAGCCACTGCACCTGACCAATATTATACATCATAGCATGTTTTAAAAAAGTTTTTTTATTGTAGGAGCAAAAATGTAAAATATCAACCAAAGTGAAAATCCTACTGTGTTTCTTTTTAAGCCTGATTGAATTTAATTTATTAAAAAATTGAATTGAAGGATACGAGGAGAATATGAAAAATCCTTAAATGTTAAGGCTGGGTCTCAAGCAATATGAGAATCAAATTTATATTCCAGTTATGTATTTTTGGAGGGCAGATAGTGTATATTACCTCAAGAGCTAGAAATGCTGAAGCAACAAAAATGGCAACCGAGGTTTCCGAGCCCCAGGAAAACTAATCTGAATTGTTCACATCAGTTTTTCTGAAAGCTTGGTTATCAAAACAGAAAAAATATAAAAGGTTTTTGCTATCTACTTCTGAACATTCTGTGCTCCTGTAATAAATCTTATCAAGACATTTCTCTTATTCATATTCTGACAATTTGAGCATGTGGAGAAAATCACTCTAATTAATGGGAAAACTCAGAAAATCACAATAACGTTAAGGGTAAAGATGTAGGTTACGTGTGTCTTTGTCTTCTCACAGATTTAACAGACTAAGAATACAAAATGAAAAATATTCAATTAGGGCTATGTGTAGCATTTTAATTCTCATCAAAGGTCACTCAACCAATTTACAATGCCAGCATGCCTTGTTTGCTAAATTATTAATACCTGGACATATTTCTAGTATGTCAAACAGCTTTCCAGCCCTTTCTTGTTCAACTCAGAGTGTGCTGAATGGATAACTGAGCTAGCCCCACGTTTTCTTAGCATGAATGTTTGCTCTCCTCCCAAAGGTGCCTGTATGTACATCTCCCTCTATAGCGCATGGCCTAATAGTACATTCCAGGTCCATAATTACAGAATCTCTCTGTTGGAGACCAGGATTTCAAGAATAAGGGGTTCAAACAAACCATATTAGGTTGATCAGATACACTGAGTAATACAGTCTTTCTGGTCAAATATGATGACCGTTTTTCTTTGTCTTGGAAAGACAGCTGAATAAAAAAGAGGGAAGAGAAGAAAGAGAAACAAACGAAAGAACGAATGAACAAAAGAGGAAGGCCCATGCTCACAGAGCAGCAACAATGAACAATGTTGAAATCGAATTCATAGCATACATACCTGCAGGTATCATTATGTAGCATAAAACATTTTGAGTTAGCATATTACTCATACCAGGTGCCATATTTTGTGCTGCATTTAAATTATAACGAGAGAGAATTATAGAGTTGTCTTGGTCTAAAAGAAATTAGCTTCCATGTAAAGAAACCAGCCGTTTTGTAGACAAAAATGCCTAACTCGGCAATAGGAAGACCCCAGCTCAACCTCAACCAACCCTCCTCATTGGTCAGTTATCCAAAATAGCTGTGTACTTTTGACATCTTACATATTTGGCAACTGCTTCAAGTAGGTTCATTGCTGTTTCATTATACCTAATGCAATTTAGAGTCACTTGTTAAAATTTACATTATCACCAGTCAGTTAAAAATAATATTGACAATGAATTGGGTTCTAATGACAAGATACCTAAACCTCTTTTGAAAAAGCTCACCACATTTAAACAGAACAAAGAAAATAGATGAGTTCAGGGCCAATGTGTTAATTTTGGCTTCTGTTGATACTGACAAAATTCATTTGTGTAGCACTTTATAGCTTACATAATTATTCTCCATGCATGATCTCTTTTGTGCCTCACAGCAACCCAATAAGAGAAATATTATTATGTCCATTTTCCTTATGTGGACGTTGAGGTTCAGAAAGGTATGCAAGCTGCCCAAATTCACAAAATCAGTAAGTAGAAAAGCCTGAACTCAAATTCGCCACCTTCCCCATTCCATTCCCAGTCCTTTCTACTTCCCAACAGACCTGACTTCACTGAATGCTCAGGCCAGAAAATCAGGTAAGGCTTTCTCGTGAGTTTCATAAGTCCCTGAAGTCACAGGAGCATGTTCTGCTCAGTTCAGGTATCCTCAGTGTCTATACATTGAGACATAATAACTGCATCATTGAATATTTTTAAATATGGAATGTCCACACCTGGACATCTTTCCACTTTATCAATGGCCATTTTCCTCCAGGTCTCTCATTGTGATATTTTTCTGCTCCATGACGCAATTTTGCTACAGAGGCTACAAGGCAAAATTTCCCCCGTGGGAAACTTCTCAGACCTCGCCTGGCCTTGTCCTGGTTGTTCAGGTCTGCTATGCTTTGTTGACAGCACTG